>AZLU01000322.1:0-35365 GCA_002224055.1 Pezizomycotina sp. ARF18 | reverse complement strand
GCCATTGTATTGCTGAGTAAGTCTGGCTCAGTAAGTAGATCTGACGATCGCACTCTTTATTCAGTTATATTTTTTTTTTTCTTCTTCTGAAATTCGATTCTTGACCGCCAGGCCGGAAGATAATTCGCTTTGATTTGGATATGACACTGCCGCAATGGCGGTGTGCCCGGGACGTGACAAAAAAAATAAAAAATAAAAATACGGGGTTGCAGTGCTTTTCATGATTCAAATAAAGGACGAGCTGCTGAGCCAAGATATCAAGCCTTCCTGTTTGGGCCGCTTAATGAAACGATGCGAGCCTTCTTTTCTGCGGGCTCTGGATTCTAGAAACCAATAAAATAAACTATATTCTCCGGGCTTTGTTTCCACGAGTATTGCGCCAGGGACTTGTCCTATTGAATCGGTCAGAAATAAAACATACTTATTCGGGAAACGAATTATAGTGCTTAGCTTGAAACAGGGTAGCGGCTAAAATGGACGTTTAGAGTAAAAATAGAACAAATTGGGGTAGAGCACAAACACCTTCACACCACAAGTTAAAACCTAGGCGACAACAAGGCTTGTTGCATCCATGCCTTCTTCCTCGACTCCAAGGACAAACGAACAAAAGTACTTGGCATGCATATTGAACGTTTTTGGGACGTCGCTGCGGCGACTCGCAACTTGATGCAAGCGCTTCTTTATTGGCAGGGCTTGGACCGCGGTTTAAAGTGAGCAAAAAAGACAACCGAAATGAAAACGGAGCAGGCACGGCAAGTCCAGGCAGCAGATACCAGACTTGAGACTGACGGAAAGTTCCACACCGAAACCGTGCATTTCGTTCATTTGGGATCAAACCTTCAAGATTTCTTGTTCGGAGAGTCCGTAATGCTTTGCAGGGTTGGAAGTTGGATAGGCGAGAAGCGTAGGGCTACAACGATTGCTGCCGGAGATCAGAGAGCTTGCAAGGGGAAAAAAAAAGAAAGAAGAAAAGAAGAACGAGAAGAAGGGCGGACAAATGTGAGACCCAACCTTCCTTTCTCTCTCTCTCTCTCTCTCTTTCTTTCTTCAGGTCTTCTAGAAGGAATCAATGACGGGGATCTTCCTGGAAAAGGCAATTGCTCCTATCTGGAAAGAACGAAGGCGGATGATGAAAAAAGGCTGAGAAATGTGACATTATCGGTGATTAGGGCTTGGTGGCTGAGCTGCTTGCTTATCGAGAACCAGAAATAGGAGTTTAAGTGGTTAAAGCAAAGACGATATAGTAAATATAGAACGAAAGAGCTGAAAGGGGGACTGAATTGATAGATATTTAATGCGTTCGAAAGATAAAAGGGGAAAGAAATAGAAGATAGAAAGAAGACAGAAGGACAGGGAAGTAAGGGTCACCGCTGTACTGGAAGATACTAGTATTTTTCATTTTAAGTAATGCGAGGGTCTCTTATTTTTTTTATTTATTTATTTATTTTTTTTTTTTTTTGACAGCTTTGGCTTCGGACCCTTAAAAAAGCAACGCCATCATCCACCTCGAGCCAAAATAATAAAAAAAATAAAATAAAACACATCTCCAAATGGAAATGACCTGTTCTTGATAAGAGGGACGGTCTGGACTTTCTTCCTTCTACTTTCCAAGCCTTTTGAAAGTTTACAATCTTCCTTCCTCAGCTTGCAGATTCACACCGCCGTTATCCTAGTATATACGAAAATGGATCTTCATGGTATCCTAATCACGACGGAAAGAATCTTCCAGGAAGTTACACAAAATGTCGTTCCACTTCCCTGGGTTGCAGTTAGGTAGCAAGAAAACAGATCATCTCATCCTCTCGATCGTACGGGCGCCATATATCGTTTTTATATAATCAAGTTACTAGGTAAAGTCTATTTCGTACCCGGAGCAGTTTTTCTGTAATTTCGTCACTACAGGGGCAAGCGAGATTTCACTGGAGAGGCACTCCGGGGAGGTAACGTCAAATGGGTGAAAAGGGCCCTAGTGTATCTATACCAATTAAATGGCACGGCACCTCCGGCATGATTGGCTATACTGGCATAGGAAAGACCTTGGTGCGCTATATACACCGGTAAGGTGAGTGAATAACATCATTTAATTTTATTCCTTGTAAGAGACGAAAGAAAATGCTGCTAGAAGCCGTACAAGGTCGGATTGTTCTTTCCTAGAAGCGGAATGTTGGTAAGCAAAAGAACCGTCTAGTATACGATGTCAGTAATGCCTCTCTCGGTTCAAATCGAGAGTAAGGTCTCTTCCATGCTCGCAAAATGTAAGGTGATTGCGGCTGGAAAATACCATGAATAGATCGCTCAGGAAACCGCTTGCTACGGCTGATTGGTTTTCTATCTCACAGGCGTGGCCTGAGACTGACATCTGAATACGCTTAATGGCTCTATGTTGGAGTACTCTTGCTTTCGCTTGTTTCACTGTTTCGTTCCCGGATGAGTATCCACGAGTACCTAGTAAGCGACTTCATACGGTGCATGCTCTCACGTCAAGAGACCGACCCATGAGTCATACCTGACGTTTCGATGTATTATTGGAAGAAATATCTGCTTGACGACACTCTCGGAAGCATTCCTATCCTGGCCTGTCTTCCAGAAGATCATCGACTTCTGCATGGCCATGGGGGTGCATGTTTCTTGAAAAAGACGTCGTCGAACACATCCTTGAGTTTTGCTTTACAACTGCATCGTGGAAATCATTCGGGACACCTCCCAGTGCCAGTCAGAAGAAGAAGGACTATTTCAATCTCGACGGGTACGCTCTGGCTCGAGGACTTCAGTTCATTTCGCAATTCTCATCGAGACGGGGTAAGTTAAATTACAGCGTAGCATTCGACCGCATCTCACATTAATTAGCGTCCACTTTTGGGCCCCTTGAGCTCCTGGGAGATCATTGTTCCTGGTCCTTTACGTACATATTATCATAACTAAGAAACGAGGCTATGGAAGGTGAAATATATCACGCATGGGGGAACGTTGAGCTATCGACCAGTAATATTCTTCAATGATGAAGGTAAAAATCCGTGATGAACTTTATACAAAGCCTTGCACACCCCGTCACAACCTGTTCGTTGTGCTTTTTGGCCTTCACCTGCCATACTTGACCGTCGTACTTCTTGTTACTGTCGGAATGCACTGTCCAAGTGGCAGCGGTTCCAGTCTTCTCGATATGCATCATAAGGCGCTGACATGGGCATGCTATCTTCTACAGCAAAAAGGTGCAGCATTTACCGTGGATAAGTCTAAATCTAAGTTCTGGAAGCGCTGACCTGTTGTCGCCTTGAAAGCACAACACTACGAGAAAAAGGGGGAAAAAGTATGGTGGAGGCTGTGCTTTGAGGGGATTTTGCAAAGTGTTCCTCCGATGCCCCTTTCGTACATGTTCGCACCTTCTCTATTGCGACGATGCAGAAACTTAACCTTCCAAAGAGTTTTACTATGTAAATGATTGGCCGTAATGTTTTCTTCCCAATCCTTTTGGGAGAATGGTCTACGTTTCAATGTATTGGCAGTCTTGGATATGTGTACCGTAGTGTTTACCGGGCTTAGATGTATCATTGTAGCGATTATGTTTGAACGAACCAAGACGTCCCTTCGCATATTCACTACAGATATCGGTGGCTATATTGTTGAAGCAATATAGCTAGGGATGTAACTATATGGATAATGAACTACGACCATGTGAAGCCATCTTTGATACTAATTACAAGTGGAATACTTACGCTCGCGAATCTTTGGGATATGACCATAACCCTTACTTCTTTCAATTCAATACCATGGTACCAAGTTATAACACTATTTGTGACAAAGGCGTGCCTGATATGCTTTGCAAATACTACTAGAAACTGTTCATCAGTTCGATAAATATGCCTTGACGCTCTAGTAGCAGGTAATCCTTTCGGTCTTATATTCAAATAGGTATAATACATAAAGTTTGACGGACTTAAGACGGTTTCTGACGAAGAAAAAGGCATCAGAGTTCTTCAAGTCGCACGACAAAAACTGAGATCTTCATAAAACTATCAATATCAATAAAATGAAGATATCTGACCTTGACCAGGTCGGTGATCAGAGATGTAACGTTACGGTGTAGAAGAGAGACATGGTATTTGATTACAGTACTCAGAGTCGCCGACTTTTCTATCTTTATTGATTGTCTGACACTTGGCTTCGTTGAGGTCGAGTTAATCCATTACGTGAATGCGTTTATTCGAACTGTCATGGCCATCTCTTGCTTGTAGGAGACTTGCATTATACCCCAGGAGCGAATTCGTTTACATGTATGTACATTTTTCAAGTCTATTAACGACTACGATGATTGTAGATTTCATAGAAGCCAGCATTTGCATCCTTCATTCCGTTCATCTCTTGATTCCATCTCGCCACCGAGTTGAAGAAAAAAAATGAAACTTTTTTCATTTTACAGACGAGAGAATCGAATAAATACTAATATGCAGAAAATCCTTCTCAGACTATTAATCGGAATGTTAACAGATGAAAAACAGAATTCATGATATAGAAATGTACGAGTCCATATACTACGACAAAGAACATCCTCTCCCTATTCCCTCGGAAGAGAAAAATCAAGAAAGAAAAACTTAGACACAGATTCTCCGTCCAATCGTCGGCCCTTATGGTTTCGCTTTCGGTATTATTCTATCCATACTATTCCTTCGAAGTAAAAAAAACCAGTATTTCTCTCCTTCAATAATGTTTCTAAATAAGAAATAACACCGTTTCAATCTTGCTCATTGTAATTTTTCGAAGGAAGGTATGCCTGCGTAAGCGGTCACAGTCTCCTTTAGATTGCATACGTGTTGTATACGCTGATTAACCTATTTACGATCGTGAACTTTTGAGAAGTTTTAGATCACCGGTATGAGCTTCCATGTATCGCAGAACTTCGAGAAAGAAAGCAGCGATGCGAGAGGACGGAAGGTATATTCAGTGAGGCTTTGGCATAAGAATATTTACTATGGTATATTAGATGGAGGCAGTCTTGCCTGGCTTTCAGACACGCTCCTCTCAAAACTAGAAACGTATTGCCTTTGCATGACGAAAGAACTCTCAGGAAATAAATAGTAAAAACTAGTTAGCAATAACCTCGTTTGGAGGATTGAAATCATATGTCAAAGAGGGGGGGGGGGTATCTACACTTACAAACGATCCCCATTAAAGACAGAATCATTGACCAACGCGGATCGAGTGAAATGGCTGTCACGAGTCGCTCGATATGAGGATACGATGAAATGCTCTGATATTTCAGCAATAAAAGACCGAGAGGAAGCCTTTTTCTCCTTTACAAGCCTGTGTTATTGCAAAACTTAATGCTGCATGATCAAATCCCACAAGGGGCGCCGCCGATATCTATATTTTCAATTAAAGCTATGCTGAGAATGTACAAGAGATTATACATATACTTCGTTATATACAGGTGAAATGCAAGATTGTACGCCTTTTTTTTTTGAACCCTATAAGCCGGAGAGGTAGAGAGAGAGTAATACATAATATCTAGAGATACGCATGCATCCTTGAAAATGCTCTTTCTTAACGAATGAGCTGTACAATTGTAGAGGCCATGAGCATCACGTACCTATCTTACAGTGGCCTCCCTCATTTTTTTTCACCTCCCCTCTTTTTTGAGAGATAGCATCTTTCTTTACTCCGTGGTCTTATTTTCCAATCGCTCGTCTGCTTTTCTTTATTTTCTCTCTCCAATTCCCTCGGCCAATCCCTTCGCCTTCTTTGTTTCTATCTCTGCTCGCTTTTTGAGCTTTTTTGCCCTCATCTTCGCCCTCTTTTTCTCCTTCAGCAGGGCCGCCCTGGCTTCATCTTCTGGAGAAAGAAAGGCTTCGGTTTCTTTGGTAGTAATTCTGAAAGCGCCTCGTCGTCGGCCTTTACTTCCTCTTGCACCTTTTCTGACTTTTGCTGCGGCTTTATTTTTCGCTTTGCTTTCTTCTCCGCTGATGCTTCCGATATTACCTCCTCGACGGGCTCTTCTTCCTTTGACACCGATTTTGAATTTTGCTGCGGGTGTTTTTTTCTTTCTCTTTCTTCTGCTCTTCTTGGCTTGAACTTCTCTGACACGTCGGGACTACTTCTTTGCCATTTTCATCCACGGCCTTTTCCTCCTCGACCATTACCTCCTGGACCTTTCCTTCTGGACTTTTTCCTCCTGGGCCTTGGCGTCCCGGCTCCTTTTCTCATTACCCTTATCCTTACGATTCACTTTTTCGTCTTCGGCATCCACTGGGCCCCTCCTTCCTGGCTTTAATGCGTCCTTCTTCAGTTGTTTCATCGATTTTGTCGCGGATTTTTTGTTCGAGAGAGCGTCATCCCTTATAAGAATGATGCGCTTTTTGAACTCCTGGGCAGCAGCTTTCTTCTTCTTGTCAAGCTCTGCATCTTTGACCGCCCCGAGGAGAGGGTCATGCTCGTCATCGGCAACAATAACGTTTGGCGAAACCTTCCGACCGCTTTTCCACCTTGCGGTCTTTCATCTCCAACCTCTCCCGCCGCTGCTGCACGAATTTCGATTCGGGGAAATTCTTTCCGATGGCCTCTGCCTCGGCAATGTCTGACTCCGTGAGCACCGGCCACTGCGAGACCTCCTGCTTGCCGTTCTTGCGGAGCTCAACGTCCGCGATGAACTGTCCCTCGTCTCGTCGACCGAAATTTTTCTGCCCACGTACTCCATCATGTACGATACAGTGCGGGCTTCGTTGTACTCTAACATATCGTCGGAAAACCTGGCGTAAACGATGTCCCCGAGCTTTAGCTCGGCGTAGACCTCCTGCGAGGGTAAGACCACCTTGACGTTAGCAGCGGCCAGCCAAGGGCCGCACCGGAAGGATGCTTCGGCACTCGTCCAGGGTCTGGATTTGGATCATTAGAACCTTCGGCAGCGATGGGTCGCCGGACCTGTAGAGCTCGCCGAAGAGCTGCGCAGTCCAATACTTCATAGAACTGCCCTGCGTAAGCGTGTTGGTGCGCTCCTTCGTCCAATGTACTTGCACTCGTCCGACATCGCGATCAGGTCGAAGAGCGGCGGTTTACGCTCATGTTCGGGTAGGGTTTCGTTCAAAGCTCGTGCTCGAGTACGTAGTGGGTAAGCATATCGGTGTAGCGCCGGAGGGGCTTGTCGCTTTGACGTATGTTTGGAACCCGAGGACGTCGTGCCTCTTCGGGCACGGAGATAGCTCGGGAATACCTTCGTTCGGAGGATGGAGTCGATCCTCTGATCGATGACGGTACGAGGTCATTCCTCGAGTGCTTTATGTACTCCTTCCACAGATCTTCCGATCCTTGTTGTCCCAGATCCGCTGAGCGCGCGGTAAGGCGCCGGGATGCCGCGCTTGGCTAACCAATCGCCCGCCACGTGGCACGCCAACATCATGCTGGATACTACCACGAATTCGGGACGGGTGGAATCGTACATGCGCGGCTCGAAGGAAGTATCGATGTAGGGCGAGCCGACGCGGATCGTGGGGTGGTCGGCGTCGACAACTTGTCCCCTGGAAGCTAACGGATTGCCCTCTCCATCGGAAACAAAGACGTCAAGCCTTGGGAAACCGGGGCTCGCAAGTCCTTGCCCACACCGAAGCCTTAAATTGGCTACCATACTGTTGTATAGAAGGTCCAAGTCGCTACGTTCTTCCTCACTCCACTCACGATGGGACTCCTCCTCCTCGAGCGTCCGCAGGAGTTCTTCTCGAAGATGCGGGGGCCGATTAGTGAACAACCTATCCGCAATATTTACGTCTCCGTGAATAATCGGTCGATCTGAGAGTAAGTGATCCGTTTAACGTTGTGGACCGTTTCCAGTCGGATGTTATGTTCGAGCACCTTTCCGGTTCTGGAATTCATCCTCAAGCTGAATGTCAGAACCGGGCGGCCTGGCGCCAAGCTGAATAGTTGTGGTGATAGAGCTGGGCAGCATCGGATAACTTCTCTGGCAAAGGTATATGGCCTGAATTTTCTGCCTAGCTATTTGCGTGAGCTCGTGATCGAGCGGGATGAACGCGGAGGGATTGGCGACGTGGACTCGAAGCCAAATTTCGTCTTCAGAGCCCGGGACCTTTTCAATCGAGAGGCCGTCGTCGATTTCTTCAGCAGTCTTGGAATCGATACAGTAGACTGTGAGATCTCCCAATCGTGCCTTAACTCCGCCATCGAATCCTTCATTTTCTGGGTAAAGTTGATGAACCCTTCCTTACCCTCGTCGTAATTCGCAAAAGCATCATCGTGACGGCTCTCTACGTATTTGTAATTGTCATGGTGTCCTGGCAAGCTGTAATTGCGACGGCTTATGGATTCGTCCTCCCACGGAACCTTCACCCCAACTTCCTCTAGGAACACCCCTAAGGCCACTGCATCATATTTGTTCCATTTGGCTCGATTTACTAGCCTTAAAATCACGGGATAAAACGGCCCGAAAAGGCTGATAGCTGAAATTCTTGAACGCAGAGCTTCATCCAGGAATTTAAGGATTTCCTTATCCTCAGGTGTCCACGTGATGTCTTTCAATTCGAACACTCTCAGCGGTTTGGATGACGATTCGCTGGTGAAAGTGTGCGCCTCCTTTTCCTTGCGGTAAATGTCCACGACTTCCCGAGCCTTCTTAGCGAAACTATTTATATGGGGATTATGCTCCCTAATCCAGCCACTGACTAGATCAAAATTCCGCGTCCAGGTTTTAGGCTTAATCTCCCATAGCTGGGTAGAGGAGTGGTATCTTGTGTCCGTATGGAACCGCTGCTTGTCCTGCATCATGTAAACGTGCACCGCGTACTTTTGCCACTCGGACGGCTCCCGACCATTATAAACTATCCGCGCGACTTCCGTGAGACTGAGCTGTTGAACTTCTTTGTCGAGGCACACTTTGCTTGCGATCGACTTTAGGATTGGAGCATTACTTAGAAGTACTTTTTTGCAGTCCAATTCGAACTGCCGTATCCTGGAGCTCACGTCTACGAGCAGATGCCTGGGGACTTCGCCTGTCGACTTTGTTGCCGTAATAATTTCTTCGATCGTTTCCTCTGACACGAACTCAGGCATCACGTAGAAGCAGAACCGGCCTGAAAATTCCTTGACCTGCCCACCAGCCATAATGAAGAAGTAATCATCCGCCTTTGTTCGTGATTTTTGGATGGCAACGCCGAAGACGGGAGCGACACCTGGCCTCAACCTGTATATGAGAAATGAGAGTTAGACCATATAGTATACTAGCCTCCTCGGAGAATCGGTGGACCATTCTATGATTAATTTTCAATAGCCAAAAATAAAACATCTACTTACGTGACCTCTACGATAGAGCCCGGGTTAATCCTTGAGACACCAGTCATCCCTGACGGATCCCGAGTGTCGACGAAGTTCGTAGACGTGAGATCAGTGTCAAAAACCCCTTCGCTGGATTCTCCTTTGCCCATAAGCCGCTTGTGATCCTGTTGTCGCATGGCTCCTGCTAACGAACCGATCCTGCATTTTTCCCCAACCAGATTTTTCAGGAAGAGGAGTAGTAAGTATGGATGGATCGGCCTTTAACTTGTCTTTCAGGCGATCTCTTAGAGAGCCAACCGGTGGAACGCTCGCGGGCTCTCGACTCGGAGGATTGAAATTCAGGCTTCTTTAACGTTTAGGCTTTCAAGGAGTTCTGCAATGCCACCCGCATCTGGTTTGGGGAGTTTTATTCCGGGAGATTCTATTTCCACGCCCCTAGGTCGTAAGATACTTCCGAATCTTGGGATTCGCTCATACTTCCTTCGTCTTCCCTGATTTCTTCCTTGAGGCGCGCCTTCCACGCTACAGTGGACCGCGCACGCACTGATTGATACCTTCCCGTCGATGAGTATACGGTCCTACGAATGGTCTTCGCGCTCCATGTGGCAGAGGTTTGGCCTCTGAGCTCATCATTTTCCCTGCGCGATAACCGCTCGCTTTGGCTTTCTTGGTTCGGTTTGAGAAACGGGTCATCGTCTTTATCCTTCAGGAATTCGCGTTGCCTTGACTCTAGGCTCTTTGAAATGAGGTACTGGATTGCTTCGGTAAATTTAACGCCATCTCGTAAAGGGAGTCGATAGGGCTGCTACTTGCTGCATCCTTCTCGAGCTTGGGGCGCCTGTGGGGTAATCTCGCCTAAATTGAGGAATTTTTTGAAATCTCCAAAGGGCCTTTCCACCCGTTTCGGATGGCTCTCGGTTTTGGTTCCTCTTCGGGTTGCAGGAAGTTTATCTCAGGTTTCGAGAGGACCTGCCGGATTTCAGGTTTCGCGGGAGGTTCTTGAAGTGTTTTGGGTTTCGAGCTGGCTTGCCTGACTTCAGTTTTTATAATATGCGGCTGGCCAACGGTTGTCTCAAAGTCGTTCCACCTGCTCTGTGCGACCGTCCTGATCCGCGGTACAACTTCTGCGCTCTCCGCTTCGGGAGCCGCTCTACCGCTGACAACGACCCTTTCTATGTGACCATCGCCCCAAGATCTTTCTC
Organism: Pezizomycotina sp. ARF18; assembly: GCA_002224055.1. Taxonomy (NCBI): domain Eukaryota; kingdom Fungi; phylum Ascomycota; species Pezizomycotina sp. ARF18. The sequence continues at coordinate 24,893 of AZLU01000322.1, read as the reverse complement.
TGGTTCCCCAGCACCATGCTTATAGGATAGTCCCGCGTGGTGGAACCCTCACCGTTCTTAGTCTCTTCCACTACCCGTCCGAGCCCCTCAGGAACTTTGCCCTTGCCTCTTCTAACCGCATTCTCTCCATTCATGCCTTTTTTCAAGCTCGACGAGCTCCTTCTCACGCCTCATCCTCCAGCCTTCATCTCAGCCGAAATTTTCCCCAGCCTGTTCGTTGATGCGCCGCTTTAGGTCTTCCTCCCTTCCGAGCATCCTGAAGTGCCTCCTCCTCTTCGCCAGCTGCGCCATCCTGAACTTCTCCAAGCGCACGTATATCTTGTTACTCGCCTTCAGCCTCCTCTTGACCTCGTTCACCTGGCCCGTAGCCTTCCACAGCAGCTGATAAAGGTATATATCGTCCACGCCGCTCCCTCCCCGCTTAAACTGTGGCAAGGGTACGAAGGTCGCGCTCTTCGACTTGTGATCTGGAAAGTACTGTCGCAGCATCAGCCGCCTCTTCCGCCTCGCTGCTTGCGGATCCTCCTCCTCTAAACCTTCGCTTTCCTGGTACTCGAGCTCCCTTTCCATTTTTTCCGCAGGACGGTGACCTTCCAGCTTTTCGACGACTGCTTGCCGCGGCCGGACCACCGGGACATACCCTGGGCCTGCATCTTTTGCTCGATCAAGTGGCGCATCCTCTTCTTGTGAGAGTAGGGATCTGTCAAGTTCGCGTGTTGGTCCGCGAGTTCTGCAAAAGGGTCCTCATCTGGATCGTCGTGTTCGGAGTTCAAACGGGAATCGTACACCAGACCCGGGTGATCGTGAAGGGCGATTGCGGAGGTAGAGACAGTGCGATTTCCGCCGCTGCCGACGCCATTTTCGTTTCGGATGTCGAGCGGCGATAGAGATTGAGTACGGATATGGCTACCCAAGAGCGAGTATAATCTCGTGCGGTGGTGGTGGAGCAATTGCGTCGAAAGGATGAGGTTTGTAGTCGGAGCCGCCGCGCCAGACATATTCGCGGGAAGGAGGGGCAATTGAACCCTTCGTATCCGTGATAGGGCCATTGTTTTAGAGGAAAAAAGGACACGACCTAGAGCTTCTCCAGTAATGTATAGCTCTATTAAAACGTAGTTTAAGCCATGAGAAGTGACATTTTAAAGGTATTTGATTCCAATTTTTAAGAAGTAGTGAGGTTGCCGTTCCTTGGGTTGTGATTTCTGTAGATCACAGCTGTTTGGCTTTGAAAAAATTTTGAGCTTTAGCTTATCGGCGCCACGACACGCACCGAGAAGGCTTTGTGGGCGTGCGAAAGCGGATACTGAAGATAAGTGATAGAGAGATCGGAGAAGGCATTCGGTTACTACTTAGTTACTTGAGTAACTTGTGAATTCCTTCTAAAGTTGAGGATTATTGTAAGAAGATTGTAATTCGATCGAGCTCACTAGAACACGGAAAGTTACTCAATTTTCCTTTTAGTGGTAGGTTATCATATTTTACTTAGTATCGTTCTCACGGGATTTTTATGATCTCGATCCCAAAATTTACATTTCTCGTCACTGACAAAGTAGATATCTACAGTATTTCCAAAAGAAATCAAGAAAAAAGAATCCCCAATTTTAGAGCTTAGAAGCTCCCTTATCGTTCTGACTGTTGAGGCAATGACCGAACACGATTCTGCAATCCATATCCGCTTTTTTCCATAAGTTAATATCCCGTTCCTCCTCGCCAGCGGTCCACCCGGCCCAACGAGCTGAAATTCGTATATGACTTCCATACCCTGCCCACCCAACACGAACCTCCTTACGACCTCCTTCGCAACGGGCTCACCATCTGCAGCGGCATCGATTCGCAAGCAGAAGTCCATAACCACAAAATTGACGCTGAAGGAAACATCACGTCCCTGCGCAACGAGCTCCTCTACGGAACCAGCATCGATGACGGCGTGAACTCTCGTCCAAACCTTCTGCAGCGTATCCGCGATGGATTTATCGTCCTTCGCGGCGATCAGGAGCATTTGCTTAACCCACGAGTCAACTTCCCGCAAGGCGCCTCCTTTCTTTAGTGCGCGGACGGTATCGACGGCGAGAACGTTCGTGGTTCCTTCCCAAATGCTGAGCACATTCGCGTCGCGGAACAGGCGGGCGATGTTGAGCTCCTGCTCGTTCTCCAGGTAACCTACGCCACCGAGCGCTTCCATGCACTCCGCAAGTCCGCAAATCGCCACTTTAGCGGTCACGAGCTTAACGAGCGCGTCAGCGTCCTGATCAGCTGCGAAGTCTGCTGCTGCGATTCCGATGGGAACTTCGAAGCCGAAAGCGGATACTTCGCCGTCGCCTTGCTCTCCTCAAGGCTGAGGAGTGTTACGGTGAAGAATGTCAGCTGCACCGTAGCCCTCCACGCGACTTCGAGTTTCGACAGGGCGCCGAGGTGCAGCGGGTTCTGCCACAGCGGCTTATTCTGGACAGTCCTCAGTTTCGCAAACTCCTTCGCGATGGCTAAACCGCGGCGGAGGCCGCTGATGGCGGACATGGCGTTGTACACCCTGGTGTAATTTAGCATCGTCGCGATGGTCTGGATACCTCTGCCTTCTTCACCACGAGCCATCCGCGCATGTTCGTAAGTTCCAACTCGGCCGTAGGCACTGGCCTTGTTCCCAGCTATCCTTCAACCTTACAATCTTGACACCGTTCCACTCCCCTCCGGCGTCTTCAACGGAGCAAAGAAACAGCTTAAATCTCCTTCGCCGTCCTGGCGAGCATAAGTGACATTTGCGAATCCGTGGCCGAGGAGAACCACTTATGGCCGCTGATGAGCCAGTTACCGCCACCGACGCCTTCGCCGGCGGTTTCGGCACCTTGAATGACGGCGGTGGTTTCGGAGTTGCGGACGTCGGAGCCACCCGGCCGCTCGGTCATCCATTGACCGGATGTCCACACTTGGGACGGATCGCGGCTTACAAGGTGTTGATATGCATATTCGAAAGCGGCTTTCTTCTGAGGTGTGAGATTCGGGGCTTGAACTGCCGATTTCAGGACAGCGGCGGCGGCATCCGTCTATAAATTGATATGGGCCACGGTTAGAAATCCGTCTAATCGCAAAAGATAGCATATGGATTATCAAGCGAGCTTACCATCGCCAGCGGGCAGGTGTACAGGGCGGAAGAGGGGCTGTAGAGATAGTACCTGTACCCAGCCAAAGCTATTAGTATCAGAAAGAAAAAGAAAAAATACGATGAACTCACTTACACCGCAAACATCACTACCCTGCTATAAGGTCCGTAATTATTCTCGTAAGCGATCTGCGGTATACCAGCCTCCACGCCCACCGCCCCGACTGCCTCCAACCCTCGCTCGTGTGTAGCTTCCCCTTTTTGCCTCCGAACGTCGCCAGCTCCTCGACCCACGGCTTATCCCTCTCGGCGCTAGCGATCATCTCGAATGTCTCCGGGCTGACAGTTTTCTCTCCTATCGCGCGTAACATGTTATCGATTCCCCTGGGACCAGCAGACGTCCGGATCTCGCCGGGGAGGTAACGAGTAAGGACGCGCTGGAAGTAGTGGTCATCGGTATACTGGTTTCCCAGCTTCGGCTGGCGCTGGAAAAACCCCGTGGAGGCGGAGGACGGCGTCAGGGGCTTTTGGGATGCCATTTTTGTTTTCTTCGGGTAAAACGTAGTCCTCGAGCAGTTAGTTGTAAGAAAGAGGTATTCGATGTAAGAACACGGAGCAAGTCTCAAGGAATGTGACAGGAATAGGAGAAAGAAGGAGAGATGAAAGGGCATCAAGACCCCATCATGGGGGATGAGCGTCGTATATAAACGAGTTTCGGAATCCGGCAGTAGCAATAATAATAATAATAATAATATGCACCGCAGGGTGAGATACAATTCATGGCTTCTTGCTGTTACTGGAAGGACGTCAGCATAAAAAAGTCTCTGCTTTCTCCCTTTCTCCTTTGTGGGTGGTGTAGAATTAATTCTCGCTTGCTGAGAACTCTGGGAAAGTCGTCCCACAGAATAAGCCGAGGCAAAAATCATCACGTTCATATTTTTTTTTTTTTTAGCTGCTACATACAGAAACGGCTTGCGTTCCCTGCTCCAAGAAATTTTACGCCGCTCCAATCAAAGATCGTCTCAGACGAAACAGAGTCGCAGGTGATAGCTAGCTAAAGCTAAGGGGGAATAGTTGAAATCAATCTTCAACTCCTCTGTTAGCTATCCCGCGACTACATATCCATATCCAAGTAAATATCCTGTTCCGCTCCGGGAAGGATTGCGAAGACAGGTCAGTGCACAATTGTAGAATGTTGGTTTCAAAAAAAAAGTTACGGTAGATGGCTTGGGCTAGTCGTTCTGCTCCTCATAGAATCCTTTCTCCTTTGTTTTAAACGACTAGCAGTTCTACCCTCTTCACGCGCTAACATCTCATTTTATGAGGGGGTTAGGGAAATAATGGCGGAAACGTTCAAGATCCTCTACTTCGCCACGGCTGAATCGTACACTGGTAAAACGGAAGAGCGCCTGCCCGCACCGCTATCCGTATCGAAGTTATTCACGGTGCTGGAGGAGCGATACCAGGGATAAGGAACAAGGTGCTGGTGAGCTGCGCCGTCACCGTGAATCTGAACTACGTCGACCTGGACGAGGGCGATAAGGTGGAGATTGCGCCGGGAGATGAGGTGGGAATAATACCGCCGTGCTCAGCTGGATAGGTAATGGTGGCTAAAGGGATAGATTTCTGTATGTATTATTCGAGGAAGCTTAAGGCCGGTCCATGGAGAAGCGGGGCTCGTTGCACTCGAGCCGTCCGTCTGACACAATGTCTGAGCTATATTAAATTAGAACGAGCAATTGCTCTTGATTCTTCTGGACAAGTCGAGGTTTACAAGAAAAATTTCCCTTATTTTTTGACTTTTTTTCGGTTCCAATAATCGATATTTATTCAAATCGGTTTTTTATTGTTATTAGTTTAGCTCTATATACTGTTTTTGCCTATTGGCAGTGAGCATCGCGATAATACTGTTACCGAGACAAAATTTTATAATAGTATTCCTGGGAAAACCCCGAGTTGGACCAACTACTCAAATGTTCGCTTGATTTATTCTGTTACCAGAACTCCGGGGATCTTATCGCACTCACTAATGGTTCCATTTCAAAATTGAAGTTTTTCACGCGGGAAATAAAACATGAAAGGAAAACTCACTCTTATTAGCAGAAATATCTCAGCTCGGGCATTGCGCTATGCTCAGGGTTCTTACACTTTCCAGCGGGAGGGATTCTAGAAGCCTGCAGCCACAAAGGCAATACCAGTTAAAGCCTCTTATCGATAAGGAGCCGGAACAGCGACCAAAACCTCCGTCGGGGAAGATTGCTTTGGTGAGCTCTCTACCCCGTAGCGAGTAGGCCAAAAAAAAAAAAAAAAAAAAAAAAAAAGAATCACCTACAGTCTACAGAAGAAAATTTTTTCGCCTATTTTCACACTGCCTGAAAGGGAAGGATCTGAAAATCGAAGCATTGGACGAATCGCTATAATTATTATATCAAGGCAGGAATCCAAGGCCTCCGCAATATTACTCCTCTTGATGAGGGTTTTATCAGCCATTTCAGATCATGAAATGATATCCGATTTGAAAATGAGCTTATCCAGACTAAGGTATTATATTCTTTATGAATTAACCTTGAAAAATCTGGAGATATCAACGTGGTTTAGAAGTCAGATCACTAGTGGGACCCTTACTCTTCCAACGTTGGTTGATGGCAATTCCGTACGATTGGCAAGGGGAACGCAGGGAATATTCCTTCGTCATCCCGAAAACAATACGTAATAGCAGTCCGTATGCCCTTACTGCAAAAGTAAAGTAACAGTTAAAATTCGTAAATCGAAAGAAATAAGGATATATTCACATCTTGAATATCGCCAAAAGTTGTGGAGATTGAATTCAGTCCTTGGAGCCGAGCCTCATATGAGCTCATAGCTTCGGGTGGTCTTCCTAGGGGGCCAGTGCGACCAGAAGGGCGACTATATCAGGCAATTATTAACAAAGGTCGCGATTTCGAATAGGATAGAATTGCTCTTGCTATGCAGAAAGAATGCTCGATGTTCCCTGAAAGCCACTTTCATCGATTTCACATAATTAGGATGGCAAAATCTGTCCAAGTATTGGTTAGAGCTGTTAATCAGTCGGCGCCGTGGACATACAGTAGTATCCAAATTAATTTATCTTCATTTTGTTTGATTTCAAATGCACCAGAGAAAAGAATATAGAATAGATGAAAATTTTGCCATTATACTTAGGGCCGGATGTTTCTCACCGGGAGTATTAACGGGAGAATGGTGAGGGAAAGAGAACGGCGAAAATGAAGATGGTGGGGCAAAAAAAATTGTTAGATAGGCCAATATTGCATATGAAAAAAAAAATTTTCTGTTGACGTTGTTGTTATTCCTACTTACGGCCGGGTTACCTTAATCTGAACCCACTTGTTAAAAGCTCTAAGCTAAGCGTAGCTTCCCCCACCATGACTTAGATTAGAGAGAAGTTAAAAAAAGAAAAGAAAGGGATAGAAGAGAAAAAAAAAAGCCGAAAAAATTTCGTTGAATTGTAGCGACGTTGACAACGGTGCAGCAGGCATGGTGTGTTATTTTATCTAATAAGTATTATTGCGGCGGATATTATTACGCGGATGGATACGTTGTCCAAGTAAGTAGTAGTGGTTCTTGCAGAGGGGAAGAAAAAAAATCAGTATAATGAACCCCACTTCCCTGTAGGTGATGTGTTGTATAAAAGGTCGCCCAGCTCGCAATTGATGCGTAGTTTCTGTAATTGAAAAGAATCACATCCATTAGATCTTTCGTTCAAACATTGCCTCTAGTAATAGCTCCCTTTGAGTTTACTGCAAAGAAAGAGCTCATCATTCTCCGAAGCAATTAAGGTAAGCTCAAGCTTCTCCCTCTTTAAAAGGTCCTGCTTTCGCGCTCTGGAGATGGATGAAACCTGTAGCAGATAGCTTGGGAATAGCGGTTCCCAGGGTCACGTCATCTCTCTTGTTTCTCAACTTTCCTTAGTAGAAATAGGAAGATTATGATCAGTTACTCTGTCATCCAAACACCCCGTGTCTCTAGCTTTGTATGAGCGAGTTTTTCGTTTTTCGCTCTGAAGAGGCCAGAATTCTCGCAACTTACCCAGCTTCAAAACATTTCTTCCAGTTCCTCCAACTCCTCACAATTATCTATACTCCCCAGTTCCCTCCCATTCACGAGCTTCGTAAGAATCGCCCCGTTTGAACAGCCTCACAGGAAAATAGAGGTTTAGCTCGCTAACAGGACATTCCAGCAGATTCCAGATAAGCAAGAAAAGCAGAACTTAAAAGAAATGGCGTCCAAGATTATTCCGGAGCCTCGGATCTCCTAAACCCAGCAAACATAGCTGAGGGCTTCTCGCAGAGAAGACATGTTAAATCGCAGAGCGCATTCGTAAGTTGACGATTTGAGAGGAGTTGTTGCTTTCCTCTTGTGTTCCTAGTGGTGGTTGTTGGTTGTTGGTTGTTGTTGTTGAGAAGAAGAAAAAAAAAAGAAAAAAAAGGAACTACCCTCTTCGCCCTCTTCTGCATTATCTTCGGTCGAGAGAAAATATATAAAGACTTCAGGACTTGACTACAACGCCACTGCTTTACCCTTCTCCTTCTTCCTTATAATAATATACATCGTCTTGCCAATTGGAAAGAGCTTCAAATCGACACTCTTTCTTTCTTTACATACACTACCAATCCTCAGAGGAAAAGGAGAAAGAAAGGCATTACCACTATTAAAAAGGAAGAAAGAGAAATAATCGACGGTCATACAGAAAATATGATGCAGCTGTTAATGCCGAGAAGAGCGAGGGGAATTCTCTCCAAGTATTTCTTAATTTCAAGCAAACCCTTCAAAACACTACCTTCTCCACAGACACCCCCGTCTAATCTCACGATATCAATCAAAAACGCCAAAAACGAAAGATCAAGAACAAACAAGAAATATATATACATTCGTCATCTTGTCAAGAACCCCAAGCTATCATGGAGGTACATTTGGGAAACATGTTTGCTCTTACTAAAACGCTCACCTTGCAGGCCTTCGACAACACTTCCACATCTGTCGCTTCGGCGCAGATGCGCAATGCCCTGAACAAGCTCGCGACACGGTAGAGGATGCTGCCGAAAAGAAGGTAAGCATTTTTTGGCCCCCTCATCTCCCTTGGCAATGGCAGGATGGTTCAGACGCCTCTTTCCAAGCTCTGGAATGGATCCTACCCTCTTCTTTAGCCTTAAGCTGGAGGCTCTAGAAGCTCTACTGGGATGCCTCTAGCTCTAAAATAGCTAGACTTTACACCGTCCGTAAAGAATCATAGAGCTGTCACTAGTTCGAATGCTTGTTAGAAGCTTCTATGGAACATTGGGTGAGACTGGAACTAATACCATGGCCCCGGAAACAGAAATTCGAGACGGAGATGACAACTTCTTCGTCCTCTTCCGCAGGTATCTTCAGGATAAAGCTAAAGGCGCGACTTTGTAAGCTAAGCTCTCCAAGTTTCTTCACTTTGCAATCTTCTGATTTGATCGCGGACGGAATATCTCCTTGGCATTTCTGTACCTCCACTAATCATTTCTCAGGGACTGGGACCGCATCGCTCCACCAAACCCTAAGCAGGTCACGGAATACGACTCGCTTCCTAGGGGCGAAACGTTGGTCTCTGAACAAACTTGCCGTCCTCAAGCTCAATGGTGGTCTGGGGAACATCTATGGTTGCGTCGGCCCGAAATCGGTCATCGAAGTCCGTGACGGAATGTCCTTCCTTGACTTATCCGTCCGTCAGATTGAATACCTCAACGAGACGAACAAGGTCAACGTCCATTCGTCCTGATGAACTCCTTCAACACAGACGACGACACGCAAACATTATTAAGAAGTATGAGGGTCACAATGTAGACATTCTTACCTTCAACCAATCGAGGTACCCCCGTATCCACAAGGACTCGTCGCTGCCAGTTCCAAAGAGCTACGATTCGCCCATCAGCGAATGGTACCCACCGGGTCACGGTGACGTTTTCGAGTCCCTCCAGAACTCTGGCACACTGGACCAGCTCATCGACAGGGCATTGAATACCTTTTCCTGAGCAACGTTGACAACCTCGGCGCCACCGTCGATCTCCGCATTCTCGAGGAGATGGACAAGAGCGGCGCTGAGTATATCATGGAGCTCACTGACAAGACCAAGGCTGACGTCAAGGGTGGTACCATCATTGACTACGACGGTAGCGTCCGCCTTCTCGAAATCGCCCAGGTTCTAAGGAGCACGAGCAGGACTTCAAGTCCATCAAGAAGTTCAAGTACTTCAACACCAACAACTTGTGGCTCAACCTCAAGGCCATCAAGAGGGTTTTGGAAGACAACGAGCTCGAGCTTGAGATCATCCCCAACCACAAGTCCGTTGCCGTCGGCAAAGGAGAGTCTGACCTCCACGTCGTCCAGCTCGAAACCGCCGTTGGTGCCGCCATTCGCCACTTCAAGAACGCCAAGGGTATCAATGTTCCCGCCGCCGCTTCTTGCCCGTCAAGACATGCTCTGATCTTATGCTTGTCAAGTCGGATCTGTATACCCTGAAGCACGGTGAACTGCACATGGACTCCGCTAGGTTCGGCCCGGCGCCATTGATCAAGCTCGGAAGCAATTTCAAGAAGGTTTCCGACTTCCAGAAGCGCATCAGCAGCATGCCTGCCGTTCTGGAGCTGGACCATCTTACTATTATTGGAGCGGTTAATCTCGGTCGCAAGGTTACTCTGAAAGGTATGATTTCACATCCTTAACGTTATAGATATTACAAGATTTTATAAGCACCGGAATTTTTCGGTGGCTATGCTTGGAGGGATGTTTGGAGCTCCTTGTTAACACTATTTCCCTCTTCCCGTGTAGGAACTGTTATCATTGTTGCCAACGAAGGTGGTACTATCGATATCCCTAATGGATCCGTCCTCGAGAACGTCGTTGTTCAAGGGTCGCTCAGGTATGTAACCACCTCAATGACAACGATAATTAAAAACACAGCTAACCCGTATTACTCTCACAGGCTTTTGGATCACTAGTTACATGGTGCGAGATGTTATACGACTGGCGTTTCGGTTACTAAAACGTGCAGTCTCCTAATTTCTTACTTTTTTTTTCGCTCCCATTACAAAACCATTAATGAAAAATGGGGGAAACAATAGCGATCAAACATTATCTTGAGGGTTTCCTTTTTGCGGTTCATATATCTCGGTTCAGGTCTAGGTCTTTCTTTCGTGTTACAAAAAAAAAAGGGTTCATCCGTTTTCCTTTTTCTTCTTCAAGTTCTGATACTCCTTTCGCATGTATCTAAAATGGGACATGGCATTATTAGCACTTTACGCAAATTAAAAGAAAAACAAAAGTTAAGGTTAGCGTATTCATAATAGTTCTAGCTTCTTTGATCTGTGCTTCATGAGCCAGGATCATACCGCTGTATCTCTTGTGGCTTTGAACTTGGCGTGAAATATATGCGCTGAAGGAAGTGATCGTAAATTTACAACATCTAGGGCCATAATTTCCATGGTGTTCTTCTTGGTTCCAGTCTTCAATGCAGTGTATCTCTACTTATATTATTACGTGCACTACTTCTGACTAAATACAGGAAGCGAACTCTTACGATCGTGACTTATAAAATTGAGAGCTCCGTACTTCTCCAAAACTGCAGGATACCATTAATAGGTTCGGGTCAAAATGATATTATTATATATAATTATTACTATTTCTAAGTCCCAGTGACCTGGCCACCATGTTGAAATTAGGATATGTTCGAAGAATCGCCATCGTTTAAAATTGCATTCGTCTATTACTATATCACATAACAATATTACTCATACTAAGTAGTTAAATTGTCTCTCCTTGTGATACACTACTACTATATCAACATTGTAAGTGAGTGAGGTGATATTATTATATTATTATTAATTATTTAATTAACTTATTTCCCCAGTAATGAGAAGGGAAGCTCTCTCTCGTCAAGCTCTGCCCAGAAGTTTCTATTTTGTGCTCGACGAGTTGAGTGGTGACTCTGGTGAGAGTAGTGGTTAGCGCCGACCAATAAAACTCTGCTTGCCAAGCTCAACGCGAGGAATTTATCCGATTCGCCAACGCCGCTCCCAATCTCAAACTCTCCAACAAACCACTCAGAGCTCGAGATTGTCATATTCCCTCACAAAATGTGGCTTTCCTTAGTTTCTCCGATCAAGGCAAGCAAAATCCGTCGCCCTATCGATTCGAGAATCACGAGAATTGTGGACGTGCAAGAAAAGTTGATCATTTTGGTTACTTTTTTCACTATCTAATATATACGGAACTGGCCATCAAGTCGAAAGGCGCACAACAGGAAACTCGACTGGAAACGGAACAGGAACAGTAGCAGAAACTTCGAGTTGGAATCGCTTTTATGTTTCCTTGCAAATGATGACTGAAAAGCCTTGAATTTTTCTTTCACTTTTCCGTCTGAAGAAGACTGTGTTTCGAGAACCTCAACCGAGAGGCGTGGTCTGAGGAGCGCAATGCTGCATCTAGGGCTGCCTAAATGATCATTAATCTAAGGCAATATCAGGCGAGTTCCTCTCCGCGAGCTCTGCAGTTCGGTTATGATGCCATGCATATGTGTCGAATGGTGATGAACGGTTCTTCGCGGCGCTTGTTTGCATCCACTCCCCTCCCAAGATGAGTAACAGGGCGGAGGACAGCAGGCGTTGGCAGTGCACCACTTTCCATCATAAACTAGAAACAGTTGGAAAAAAAAAATTGCCCCATCACCTTGTCCTTCTTTGCTTCTTTTTACTGCTTTCCTCCACGCCCGCACGTGGGGAATCATCAGGGGCGCGGGCGGCATTCTGGTGGTGGACAACTGTCTGTTCAGAGCTATCTTCTTGGATCCGACACGCGCTAAGTCTGGCTGCTATTTTATTTTATTTTATTTCTTCCTTTTCTTTCCTTTCTTTTTTCAGTCCTTTATCTATGTTGCGTCGTCGGGTATGCATTGGCCCTGGTCACTTCCCCAATAACTTCCGTTGGCGCCTCATGTCACGACACCCTCCCACAACGACCACGACGCACCAACAAAACCGCCAATCTTTCAACTCAATCAATATATTGAAATAATAATAATAATATCTCCGATGAATAGTAAGTGATAATATAGAAGTAATTGCGCTTTTGACAAAAAGGACAAGCTTTTTTCGTTGCTTTTTTTTTTTTTTTTTTTTATTTTACAATTTTTATTCATTTATTATTTTATAATTTTTCTTGTTTCTTTTTTCTTTTGTTGTCAAAAACAGGGCACTCGCTTCTGTTTCATCACATTTTCTTTTGTTCTGGCAAGCATTTTCCCATGGCCAACGATCAGCATCCCATCTTTTTTATCGCCAACTTATATCAATATACTATTCTTGTCCCTGTTAATTGTATTCATGTAATTACGAGCTCGCTTTTGTCTTGGTATCTAGGGGTTTTCTTTCTCACGATGCATATATCTATATATTATCATGGCCGCCTACTCTATTTTAGTTTTTTTAGTTCATTTTTTTCTTTCTTCCCATATTCGCTTCGTTCGTTTCGTCTAGCATAGGGCTGTTTCTTGTTTGCTTGCTGTCTCACGACACCGCAGATGTCGACAACTCATTACGACGAGTTTCTAGTACATTCGTTAGCTTCGCTCATTTCAATAATGACCATTGCGCATGCGCCAGACATAACTCATCATATGTTTACCTATACGATCCCTTAAGGAAAAAAGTCCGATCAAGAAGTGGTGGTAGTTTCATGCTGGCATATAAAATTCTCACGACATTCCTTTTTCAGATTATTTATTGCCATCAATCGAAAATCGTTCATTTCCTAAGCCCTTGGATCGACTTTCCCTGCATAGGCCCTGCATAAGACACGCCATTCTCTTCCCGCCCGCGGATTTCTCTTCACTTTGTGACTTTGTCGCTGGTTCGTCAGTACTCACGTCATTTCCTTGGTTCACTCTTTTTTTCCCCTTCTTTTTTTTCTTTCCTTAGCTTGTTTTTCCGAAGCTCTAGATTCTCTTTCCTAGCAAGCCGCCCGTTCTCTAGCTTGTAGTTAGAAGGAGGCCCACGCAATCTTCCATTCTTATCACTCTTTTCGCCTTTTGTGGCTGGGAAACGCTCGATATCAGTTTCCCCCACATTCCAGTGTCGCTTGACGCAATCGATAAGCTTGCGAGTTTCTATGATAGTATACCAACGTCGGTAGTAGCAAAAGGTTAGGAACACCTTGTTGGAACAAGCAAGAGTTGTTCTGGAATATCAATTGCTAGAAACTTGGCGAGAGTTGACAGCTTGGAGTTGAAGTATATTCTTCATCGATTGCTGAACTTCACGTTACACGCTCCCTTATTGTTCTTCCATGATCATTCAATTCTTCTCCTGTTATTTTTGAAGTCTTATTAGCAGAGAAAATATTATTTTAATATTTTTTGGGCTTCAGCTTTTTTTTTTTTTTTTTTTGCCTGGCATCAAAATATCAGTATAAATTTCACACCCTTCCCTATATCAATTTACCAAAACCAACAACATCAACAACAACACATCAATACACCTTCAACACAACATTCTCTTCTAACAATCTACAAATCTACCCACCATTCATTTTTTTCTGCAATACAATCCTTCTATAAATAAAAAGCGCAATAGTCTAGGCCATTTTCACAATCATTTTTTCAAATCTCTACGAAACACTCCCTTTCTCTGAAAAACATAAGCAAAGATGAAGACATCTACTCTTATCTTCTCGTCCCTCCTTCTTTTTGCGAAGAGTGTCACTCCTCACACTTGGGTTGACGAGCTCGACGTTGTTGGAGGCAACCCGATGCCGGCCGACCTCAAGCCTGGTTACATCCGCAATTACCAGGGTCGCCAAGCTCCCGACGTTGATACCGCCGAGACCTACCGCTTTACCCTGGCGGACTTGTCGCAAAACATCTGCGCCCAAGACCAACGGAATCCCGGCAGGCTGCCAATTTTCCCCTACTACGGCGTACCCGGGTAATCTAGTCGCAGCTAAGTACCTCGAGAACGGCCACATCTCCAGGCGGCGACTGCGTCTGGACGGTGAGGGCGACTTAGCGACTCCGGTACTATATACTGGTACATGTCCTTCAAACCTAACCCGAATCGCAAGCTCGCCGACGTCCAAGCCTGGAACAAGGATGGCTCCGGTGGTAATAAGGAAGGTATGCTACTGTCGACCAGCAAACTACGACGACGGCATGTGCATCGAGCCGGACACCCAGAACCGATATTGCGAATTCGCACTGTGCAGCCGTGCGTCAGCCAGTTCCGCATACCGTCTGACATTCAGGTCGGCCAGCTCCACGAGTTCATCATGCTGTGGGACTATTCTTGCCATTTCACTTCTGCGAATTACAAAGAGGTATGTCTTTCTTCCCCTTGCTTCCCGCAAAAAACACTACATAGTGAAATAATAGGCTAATTAATAATGCGTTATATACAGCTATACACTTCTTGCATGGACATCATGGTCGCGGATCCAAGTCTGGCTCCGCCAGCCCCTCCGGTGGAAACTCTGACAGCGGTAACGCTCCGGTTGCCAGCCCTTCGGGAGGAAGCTCCTACGGCGGTGGTGCAGCTCCGGTGGCTACTACCATGCTCACGTCTTCGCTGCCTTCCTACCAAACCCCACCTCCTTCTCAATCCCCGGTAGCTGGTGGTTCGTCGAACAGCGGCAACGGAGGCGTCATCACGGCCACGGTAACGGTAATGGTAATGGCAATCGCAACAAGGTAACGCTGGCGACAATTCTGGCGATAGCAACAACGGTAGTATGGTGGTGCTGGCGACTCAAGCAACGCTGGAGACGCAGGAGATGCAGGAAACACTGGCGACGCCGGAAATACTGGAGGTAGTACTGGAAATACTGGAAGCTCTGGAGACGCCGGCCAAACTGGAGGCAGCGGCAACACTGGAGACGCCGGAGACGCCGGAAGCGCTGGCGGCAGCTCTGGCGCCTCTGGCAGTAGCTCCGGAAATCCTGGCGATGCTGGTAGTTCGAATAACAATGGTGATGCTAGCAGCTCTGGCAATACCGGCAATACCGGCAATACTGGCGATGCTGGCAACCAAGGCGATCAGGGCAGCCAAGGAAGCCACGGTAGCCAAGGCAGTCACGGCGATCAAGGCAGCTCCAGCTCTCAGGGCGGACAGTCGAGCGATAGCCAAGGAAACCACGGCTCCGACAACGCACATCAAAGCGGCGGTGGCGGAGGCGGCGATCAAAAAAACGGATCCGGGGATGGTAAGCACGCCCCGGTGCAGTTGGCACTATCGGCGTCCACGCCGGCGACAGTAATGGTGCTCATAAGCGTTCCTCGTTATCGCCAGGAAACCCATCTCTGCGAAGTTTAGGGGAAATGTAAGCTTGACGTATAAGCAGTCACCGAAAAATACAATATATTCACGAAATTGATGTTTGATATGTCAAAGCGTTCAGTGACGTTTCTCCTTATTTTTGTATACGCAAAGCAAAGCATAGCATAGTTCACGGTTTACGTTCATTTTGTTTTTCTTTCCTTGTTTTGTTTTTATCCTGTTGGAGGTTTTCTGATTTCCGAATCTTGTGGTTTTTCGTTTTTTAATTTGGGTCTTTCCTTTCTCATGTTAATGACCGTCCTTTTCTAGCAATCGTTCGTGTACGCTCCTTTTTCTTCTGCTGTTCAACAAAAAATACATCATTCGTTTCTGTTCTTTTAGTTTTCACTTTCTTTTTACCTTCATTGTAATTAGTAGGGTACTTCTTTTTCTTTATACGTTTTATTACTTTCTACTGTACATTCTAGGGATATTTTGATATCTACTAAAAAGCGCAAAAAAATAAAAACGGTACATACTTTCGTTACAAGACCTGCTTTTATCCAATAATGGCCGATACTCTGACTTATATTCCATCATCAACCATTTCATAATTATCCTCTTCTTTTGCAAACGTTCGGACCGAAAGCAGTTATGAGCATTTTGGGGAAACCCTACGGATAAGACACAGTCTGAGCCTGAGGCACAGTAGAGATGAGTATCTCTCTCCATCCTTGCGCTCGATATTTTGGTGGTTCCCGATTACGATCATTATAACTTCTAGCCAGTTAGGCGCTCGTCAATAACACGAGCTCCATCTATGATGACTTGTCGGCCAGGATGAATATTTCAGTAACGATCCCTAAGCTATAATCGGTTATGAAGCTTGGATACTACTATAGTTCGTGGTGTAATATTGCTAGAAATTTATGACAACGCGGTTGAGACGTATGTTCATGAATCTCGTGTTTAATATTAAAGTGACGGAATCGAAAAGTTATCCACCAGCCGACTCACGCAGGGACGCACGTCCGTTCTAGAAGTTTAATTGGAGGATTAAGAGGGAATCCGGTAGGTATATAGGCTCAGTTCTCTCTTGTATGAGCGATGTGAAGCTCTCTTGTCGTTCTTGAGAAATAAATATCATAGTTGCTCCGCAAACTTCAAGGAAATCAAGATAACTATGGGTTGTGGAGCGAACTGTTAATACTACTGCTCCCTGTAACTAGATATCGTTGACCGTGTTTTTCATGAGGAAGAGAGAAATGTTGTTAAATAGCGAGAGGATTCCCTTCTTATCAGCACTGTTGAATTTGACAAAATTAGCGATTTCAGAGCTCTGGTTTGGTATCCAGCTGTTTGCGTTGGGCTTCCAGCTTAATAAGGTATGCTTAGAGATGTTTACCCCTGGAAGTCTATACGCCGTCGTCAATTATCCTCTAAATCTAGCAGGCACGCTCTAAGAGAACTATGCATGTAATGGTTATTGATAACATTTTTCCAGCGCCTGCTAAAGCTATGCGGGTCCTTTGGTCTCCTGTGGATTATTGAGTACTGATATAGGAAGAAACAACTCCTCATGAATAGGTAATTCTATCTTGCTTTCGGTAACCCTTCACTTGTCGTCAGTGTAAGATGACGATTTCATGGTTCGCCTCGTTGCTCATGTCAATCCTACTGGTAAAAATTAATACTCGGATTTTATGCTTGATTGCGTATAGCTTAGTGCTGAGTTCTGTTATATGTGCACTCAACTTTCGTTTGCACGAATACTAGAAAATCGATTATCTTCCACCAGTTCATCTTAGCGGTGCAGTATAATAAGTGACTGTATAAAGCCGATTCGCTCAGGATAAAGCATTTTCACATAAGCATTGGCGATCGCTTGTGAATACTCGTTCTAATGGTTTGGATTGCAGAAACACGGAAAATATTTCGCGCTATATAACGGTGCCGGTGTCGGATTTCGGATGCATCGTTGAGAGGCAGAATATATCTGTTCTGACTCATTGAAATTGAATGTCGACGCACTTTCTTGATATAGCATGAAGACGGCCTCTTTAATAAACCTTTTTACCTATATCTCGGTTCTGTGATGTTTCAGCTACAGATATTCTGTCCTGGCGGTTCGCAGTATAGCTGCCGCGTTGGAAATCTTGAATTATAATACCAGATCATCTATGACGAATCATCGACGTTCCTATAATTCTTTGGGATGTTGTATTGGTGTATCAAGGTCTGTGACTTTCATGGATGACTATAGATCGCTCACCACCCGAGTTGAAAATAGTGTAAAATCTGGAGTTCAACTGATGTTATGTACACTTAGAAGCGGTGGAAACGGCCTATGTCAAGTCTGCGTTTACAATTTTTGAGATTTTTGTCCTATCGTCGTTCTCCTATCCGAAGAGGAATATTCAAGGATGTACTGGTTTCCGTGTTATCAGATGGAATAGTTGTTTGCTATGTCAAGGCTATGTTATGTCGCTGCATCTGCTTCACAGCCAGAAGGATATCGTTCCGGTACGTACACTTTTGCCTACTCCTACGTTTAAGAATATGGCCTCTATATATCCACGCATCTGCTATTCTTGACGCACTAGCTATCATTTGAATGGCGCTGGTTTTTGGTAGACGATCGTGTTTGTTATAGTCGCTTCAAATAGGAGCAGAAATCGATTATCGCGGGGGACTACTTGGTTTTATTCGAGTAATCGAAACACCGCGCATGTGACTCGAAGCGTCAAAGTGGGTGATATCGCACACGCCCTCTGCAACTCTAGCAGTCGTAAGTATTTTAAACTACCATTATACGGCATTGCTCAGGCAAGGTTCTTTCACTATGAAGGTCTCTCTTCTCATTATTGAATACCACCATTGGCTTATGATCGATGACCAGGCGCATAGTCGCTCGTTGCACAAAAAAGAATATCGCCGGCCTGATTTTTGAGTCGCAAGACGCTGCTATATCCTCGGCCTGCTGTTACTTCAACCTGTGAGATATTGTTATGTCTGAGTAGCATTTTTAGGGGTAAAGTCGTCAATATCATAAATTTCACAAACGCTGAAATCGATCATAAGATAAGTATCGGCCTGAGGGTTACATTCGAGGGTTAGCTCGTTTATATTTCGTTTGGCTTGGGCGTCACTCAATTGGTTCTAAGATCGCCATCATAAAGTACGCCTGTGTTGCGCGCGCGGTGTCGCCCTCGATGTGTTTTACGTATGAGCCAGATACCATAAACGAGGCTATGAAAAGTTCGTATCCCATACGGAGGAGCAAGTAATGCGGGTTTACAGGCATTGCCCTCGCTTCGTCTCCTACAGCAGATTCATTAACCTTGATTGCGTATAGGGGAAGAAATCAGCTTCTATGCAAGGGTATCGACAAGCTGACGCCAGATATGCTAGGAAGTTCCGGATTTTAATAAGGCGGTTCTGATTATCAGGATTCACGGTCGTTGTGGGTTTTTGTATCCCGTTCTGGCTATATCCGCACTCGTAAACATCTCTGCTCCGAGGCAATCGCCTACGTGTAGATATCGCTGTTGACCTTTATCATATTGTCCGTCACTAGCTGAGATGTAATACCTACGAGAGCGAGGCCACTCGATCCGTATGAATCACAGTTTATTTCTGGTGCTCGCTTAAGTGGCACTTATTAATTCAATATCAGTCAATAATGAGCTAGGCGGTTAATATAAAATATCACGGCCCAGGGTTCAGACAAACCTAATATGCAGCTACAAGAACCACACGGTCGAGATATATTTTCATCGCGGTGTTGTGGAGGCCCTAAAGTCGAATCCGTCACTTATGTAATGCATCCATTGTCTGGTTCTTATGAGCCGAAAACAAAGTCGTCGCGACACTCTATTCTTTCCCTATACTTTTTTTCATACCAAAATCGATAAATGGAAGCTACCACAAGAAGGGCAAATAACTCGAAATTTCAGATTGCCAATCACATCGAAGTCTTGCGTTCGGGTCAGATTATATTCGTATCTTGCCACCGATCAACGTATACTCGAGCGTCTGCTAAAGCATCGCGCGTACAAAAGCAAGTTTTTACATTTGGTCACTGATTATCCAAGGTCGCTGTGATTTCCAGAAGGTTGTTTTTCTTCCCTTTAAAGACGTAGTTATGGCATACCATAGTCTTCCAGTTATTCATTCGAGACGTCTGGGAGAATTGACAAGTATGCAAGACGGGTTTCTCCAGTCATGTTAACGTTAGTAGCTTTAGAAAGTTTTACCAAGGAGAAAACGAAGAAGTGCTTTGGATCGGCGTATCGACAACGTCCCCGGATTCAAGGACGACGTGGCTATGATTCTAGCTTTACTTCACCAGGCGAGGTCGTTTGTCTCTTCCTTACTAGATTATCACATGAATGAGTGAACACCTGGGCGGTTCATTCTCAAAGATAAAATTAGTTTAATCGCTTGTAGCTCTTAATTACACACCTAAATGGTCCCGAGCAACTCTAACGGACAACCTAGTGTTATATCAATCTTTATCAACCTAGGTGTCGGTTGGATTGGTTTTTTCAGAATCACGGTCATAGGAGCTATGGAATTATCGCGTTAAGTTGTTCTTTGAAGCTCGACCACATCTTGAGGAGACCCTTGGAACTTTTATCATCAGGACTACGATCATATTCCATACTTCTGAGCTATGGTCCCGGGTCCTTTTGTGAGATGGTTGGAGAAATACCTCCGTCTTTCTTCGGTATGGGATCGATTAGTCGGGAGTTCAGTTTTCAGTCTTATCACTCACGTGTCTTCCAGATGATACACTAGAACTATTATAAGAGGTCACCAGGCGCTCTGTTCTTATGATGCTGGATGTAGGAGTTCAGGCTTGTTGTAATGTTTCCTTCATGCAATGTCGCCGGAGTTAGGTATGCTGAGGTCTCCTGTTCGTTGCCAAAAGCTTCCTGAGAAATGGGTATTTAATGTGCTGGATACCGTTTTTTACGATCTAGAAGATCCACCGCTAGATCGTAAATATGACCCGTCTGTTTGGATATTGATAGTATATATGGGCGCAATCGATATTCTGGAAGTTTCGTCGTTTGTGTATAGCATCTAGGAGAATCCCGAGCTAGTATCATCATGTCATCGCACTTCAACACAAACGTCAGCGCTTATGAGTGCTCGTAGTAGTGTTGGGTAAGAATACTGAGCTATGGGCTCCGCGAGGCTATGCATCTTCTAAATGCCACTCGATGAAGTACGACTCGCTTGTTTGCTGTATAGCCATGAGCCAAGGCGAGTTCTGCATCACTTGGAAGGCGAATTTTGCAGTTTATAATGATCCATATGTAATTATGCCGCCGGTAATCCGTTACAATGAGTAATTTACGATAGTCCCATGCGCCTGACTGGCTGTATCAAGCCCAGCGGATATAATGTGATCCTTTATTTATACATCGCATCAAAGGTGCGCTAATGCAAAGACCCAGAATATCTGCCGCGAGTTGTCTGCTCTTTACATATCGCCAACAGTTGTGGCATGTTGGTGTGTAGGCGGTGGATTGGCTTTATACGACGCGTTAACGACGTCTAGATCATTTTGCAGTCTACGATGGTAAGTTGCGCGATTTCTATCAGCCAGACATAGGGAAAATGCTTCGTGAATAAATGTTATGGCCGTCTTCTTGCCAATTGGCTTAACCCCTTCGTTCGTATGCGACTTTGCATGTCTCTCAGGTGCATAACTTAATGCTATCCATACTGTGAGGAATTTTTCAATTTTATTTCTTCTTTTACATTAGCGTCAGTGCTTATGGGAACATATGCACGCGCATGCATTCTTTTCTCTTCTTTCTTTCTTTCTTTTTTTTCTTAGAAGTCCTGTGGTCTTTACGCGGTACTATCGTGTGATGTATACGCTACAAGCGCATAGATTTCTACTATTATTCTAGTCTAGTTCGCGCGTTTATCTTCTACTTTATATATAGTATTAGGTATACGGAAAAGTAGGATTAATATAAGACTTACTATTATAAATAGTATCGTTCTCAGACTCTCTCTTTTCTTTAAGAAGAAAGAGGAGGAAGAAAATTACTTATTCTTTAGATAACGTTTCTTCAGCACGGAATTACTATCTATACGTTTCTTTTAGTACCCTTTTAAAAAGGCTCTTTAAATATAAACATATAATTCCTATCTCAGAGATACCCTAGTAATATAAAATAGGCTAGGAAATATAAAATTAGCTATCTTATAAATAGTAAGGAGTATATATTTAAACTACTTTAACAATAGAAATAATTATATACCAAGAAATACTAAAAAAAAAAAAAAAATAGCTAACTCTAAGCTATATAAAACTATTATAGTTCTTAGTATAGAGATATCTAAATATATTTTAACTACTAATAAAGATTTAACGTTAGTAATAGCCGTTAAGAAACTAAGATCGAGAAATACTTACTATCGTCAACGAATATTTTTACTTTATAGCGTCTACAAGTAGAGCTAGAAAGTCTTTTTAGAAAGTACGCGGTAAATTAGGTCTTTATAGTAAACTAGACGGTAGAATAGCCTTTAAATCTTTTAGCAGCGGTAAGAGATAGTAACGCAGATAGGCTAGAATTTACAAAATTCATAAATTCCTAATCGCAACTAAAGTCCCGACAAGATTAGGCGGTAAGACGAGGAAAACTAGCGAGAGTCACAAAGGATAGAGGTATCACTTAGTACTATAAAAATTAAGTAGACAAGCTAATTAGACCGGGTCTAATATCTAGAAACGCCCCCGGAGTAACTTTCGAGCGACGGATAACCTATATAAGAATAGAAAGGTAAATAGAAAATTAGATAAGTTACTAGATATTTATAAATTTATAATCAGAAATTATCGTAGAAGCATTTTATTTATTCTTATAAGATATCTTCGGAGGTTCGATATATTTACTAAACCGACTAATATATTCTTAAGACTAAAAATTATAAGATATTTCTTAAGATAAGGTACTCTTTTAAAAATATCTAGTAAGGATTAGTAAAAAGGTTTAAGAATTTCTATATCTAAAAGATATAAGAAAAATTAAACGATATTATACAGAGTTATAAAGACGTATAACATATACAACTAACTAAAATTCCCTTTTAAAGTTTAGCGTTAGCTAAAGAAAAGTCTTATTCTAATAGCTAAATACGGGAACGTTATATTAAGAAAGTTCCAGACTTCGCTAGTATACGGAAATATAACTTACCAAGCTCTCCTTTTATAGTTTAACGTACTTTAGTATATATAACTAACCAAAATTCCCCTTTATAGTTAGTATTAGCTAAAGTTAGACGTCTCCTACGCTAACGGTAATACTAATAGTAGAAAGCTTACTATTAGAACTAATAGTATACAGTAAAACAATATAATTAGGGAGCTAATATACAGAAAAGCTATAATACCGGATATCGTACTACTTTTAGCATATATACTTCCTCAGATACCGAACAAAACAGAACAGAATATAAAATACAAAATATAAAATATAGAATACAAATATAGAATATAGAATACAAAAGCAGATAACAGAATAACTTTAGTACTCTTACACTTACTTTACTTTAAAATATTTTTAGTACTCTAAGCACTAAGATAACCCTCCCCTATCCTATAAGTAAGCTATCGGTTAATAGCCTACTTATACACCCTTTCCGTACTATTTACGCTTTATTTTTTTTAGTCCTACTAGCCGCTTAAAAAAAAAAAAAAAAAAAAAATTTTTTAAAAGAAAATAGATACTTCCGGAATAATAATATAAAAGAAGAAAAAGAAAAAGAAAAAGATACCTTAAGGACTAAGGAAAATAATAGTACTAAAAACTAGTACTTTAGTTTCTAATACTAGCTCTTCTTTACTAAGATCCGAGAAGCTACTTAGATCAATAATAACTCTCTATCTCTAAGGACTCTTATCGTAATACTATCGAAAGAGATTTAGTAATAGATTTAAGCCTAAGCTACTAATCGCTTCTCTTCTCTAAGTATTCTATACCTAACGTAGCTACTTCTATCCTTAGAACACGCCTGCTAATATAATAGCTAATAAGTTAGTAAAGAAAACTACTACTAGTATACCTACTCGCGATATAGCTTCCGCCTTAGAAATCGGACCGGGTCCGATTCTTATAGAAATAGCTAACTCTATAGGATACTTATTAAACTATAAAGATCTTAATCTTAGCGGAAAACCTATTAAAATAATCGCTACTTCTCGATCTGGACTATAGAGCGCCTAAGTTTAATAACTAATATTACTAGATTTCTCGTACCTATATAAGATATATACGATAGATATAAGACTTTTAGACGATATATTAGACTACTTCTAAAATATATATACAGGAGCTATAGAACGGAATATAGATAGATTATGTAAAGCTAAGCATATCGTTATGGATAATATATATAAGACTTTAAAAAAGGAGTATAAAGGAAGGATAAGGAAAGAGATACTATATTAATCTAATCTTAGAAGCTAATAAAGTAAATAAGCTATATGATAAAATTAGGGCCTATGATCGGTATTCTAATATCTCTAACTTTATCTTATAGAAAATTAAAAATAACGGAAATAAGTAAGGACGATTATTTCTTTAAGGACTACTATAGATATTTAAGGACGATATTATTAGAAGATATTATATAGATCCTAAAAAGTACTAACTATAAAGTACTCTTATATAGAAAGAGTTTAATAGTTAGATCGAAGTCACGAGCCTATATAGCCTTTAATAAAGATATAGGAGAAGAGCTAGTCTTAAAACTAGTCGACAGTTTAAAAAAGTCTTAAGGATAATCCTTCTATTTTATTAGAATAGAAACCTCCTATCGTATAACTAATATAATAGAAAGCTTAATAGAAGGAATAGTAGGATAACTTTAAAATAGTCTATTAGACCCGGAACTTTTAATAAGCTTTAAAAGATATAGCGCTTAGCTTAATAGTAGTCCGCCTATAGAGAAAATTTATAGGAAATATAGTAAAGTTAGTATTAATAAATTTCTCGTAGAAACTACTTACGTAAGTAGTACTAGGTAAATGTCCTGGTACTTTCGTAGGGATAAAGTATCGCCGCTGTAGTAATATAGGAGTATTACTCTTTATAGTAGATTAGTAAGGATTAATCTACGTAAAGATTAACGGATAGTATCTTTTTTAAAAATAATAGTATCGGACTCTATTTAAGTACGATATTAAAAGATAAATATCTAGATATTCTTAAATAGGCTTAGAACGGAAAAAATCTTATTATAGATAATAGAACTCTTACTATATAAAGGACTAAAGATAGGATAAAGAATCGCTATTACTCGATACGATATACCTCCTCTAGAAGCTATTAGAGACTCTCTATAGAGAGAAGCTAATAGTCTAAGTTTATACTAACTTAATAAGCCTAACTTTAAACTTTATTAGATAGGCGCCTCTACTATTCCTATATAAAGAAGAGGAAAAAGAAGAAGATTTATTAGACTAA
>AZLU01000321.1:0-35373 GCA_002224055.1 Pezizomycotina sp. ARF18 | reverse complement strand
ACGACTCGGCATCAGTCGCTCTGGACACGCCTTTTGCGTTTTGCAGCAAGTCACGGCCACCTATCTACCGTAATTCTTCTTGGTTGTTCGTGGCGCAAATTCCTCGTTGAAGAACATTGATGGATATACACCCCTAGAGCTGCTGCCCTGAGTAAAAACTAACCCAGTTGGCGCGTCTCACCACGCGATCATCAAACGCATCCTTAAGCACGACGCGAAAAGAACCAAACTGGCTGGAGGAGAAGACGCTTGGTGCGCTGGGTATAATTGCATCCGATTCTTCAAAGTTCAGGATCGAGACAAGCTTGTAACATTTATGTTAAATTTTCCCATGTTAACTCTTAATCTCGTGAGTTTCTAAGTCTTGTGATATCAATTACCGCGCCTCCAAGGCTTCGTTGTGTTTGATCCGGGATGACCGCGTCTGCCAAAGTTTGATCTTGTCATTGGGGAATATGCCAAGAAAGGCGCCGTTTTGAGTAACATCGCGGGAGGAGTCATCTCTCCCTATCCTGACGGGTCCAGTCGATAGCTTATTCCTTATACATTACCATTATATTACTTTCTATGCATTTTCACTTTGAATATACCAGATCCTTCGAATCTTTCGTCTCTTAGACAGGTCGACGTTCAGAGTCGGTTGGTGTTCGCACTCGAGAATGAGTATGTGCCTGAGACGCGTCGGAAACCGATCCATCGCGCAGTAGTAACGATGCTCCACAATTAGCGAAGGTCATGCAGACTTAAAGAAGGCACGACCTCTCTAGACTTTGATCTAAGCTTCTTTTATCACGCTAAATCCAACTAATCTCTCTTGTCATGAAATCTAGGGCGTAATTACGAGACCTTCGAAGCCGGCGCTTTCAATCGCATCCTGACTCTTCGCGATGATTCCTCCTCATGAGGTCCGAACCAACAGTTACAAGTAGCAGTCGGCTGCCGGCCGCCAGCCTATGAGACCATTCAAAGTGTACAAACAATCTCTGGCATCGAGTCCGCCGCTAAGGAATGGAGAACCACGACCGCCGAAACCGCTGCGATCGCGAGCACAGAAACACAACAAACCGCCGCTGCGGGCTTCAAATCTCCTCGAAAACACTGCACAGAACAGCAAGCTTCACAAACGAAGAAGCCTTAGCAGAGCGAAAGCCGTCCCAGAACTTGCAAACGTTCGAACTGGACCTTCTTGTCGCACAAAGGAGGAAGCAAAGACGCACATAGCGAGCGCGATTATCTCGCCGCTGAAAAGAGCATCAATGACATTCTAGAGAATCATACGCTCTCGACTGTTGAAGCCCCTTACTGGGCGTTTCGCAGGTGCATGCCTTGCAGATGATGGGGGCGGTGGCAGGATTCGCTGTTGCTGATCAACAGCTGGAAAGCCTCAATCTGGCGCGACCCAACTAATGATAAGACCTATCGTCACATGAAGCATATGAGGCGGAGGCGCTGCTGCAGACTGGAGACTATCCAGCGGCCGAGGACAGCTTGTATAGAAGCATTGAGAATACTTGAGAAGGGAAGGATAATGCAGTGGGCGACTTGTCCAAGGAGGGAATTCTGTAGGAGGACTAGGAGATTCAATGGTATACGACCTGGGGATCCGGCGATAGCGTTCAATACAATGCATGGAGTTAATGGTCGTACCGCGCAAGCACTGGAGAACCGCTCGAAGTGCAGTTTTATAAGTCTAGAGTAGTAGACGGTTATGTCTCAGAAACCGCGATGGCTCAGGAAATCGCGAGGGATTCGTGGCCGAGCGTGTACAGATACTAAAGCGCTTCATTTGCGATATGAGCACAATTTTGACAATTATCAGTCTCCTGTACGAATCTATGGAGAGGAAGGCCGGACTATGGCAAAGATTTTATGAACGCATTTGAGGATAGCTCATGAGACAGGATGATTCTCTGATCGAAATATTACTACAAAGGTGCCATCTCTTATACGCTCTGAAGCCTAGACTTTACTAACATTGGCTATTGGAACGTCGACAGGGATAACATTTTCTCTCTAAATGGACGGCATCTTCAAATTACCCAAGCAGCCTCGGAGCTCCGAAACTTGTCCTGGTTACCGCGTTCTACTATGCTATCAAACACGGCAGCGAAAGTGCGTCTTGCATCTGATTCCGCACGGTGCCGACTTAAATTTCCCCGATCCTCGACACCAGAGAGAAAGGCGCCCGCTGTCAGATGACTACCGTACGAGGCATTGAGTATTGCCTGTCGGTTCGGACAGATGCGAATTGCGGGGATCTTCTTGGAGAATGGAGCCCATATAAACGGGATGAAATCGGCATAAGCCGCTGGAGATTTGCTCAGGCCCGAGACTTGCGACCGTCTGACCACGCCGCTTCACCAGGCGTTAGATACGGTACTCCAGAGATTGCGAAGATGCTTATACAGCTTTGGTTGTGACCATGACATCTACGACTGCAAAATGATGACAGCGCTTCACGTTGCAGCCTGGAAAGGCTACCGAGGTCGTAGAGATGCTCTTGCGAGGGGTGCGGATATCCAGAACGCGGCGGTACGGATGTTCAAAAACACGCTTGGGCAACTAATAAATCGAACAGCCCACTGCATTTTGCGGCCCAGGCGGGCGCGTCTCTACCGCCGCCTGTTGCTTTCGAAAGGGGGCGTCGCCTTATGAGAAGAACATCTATGGGGATAATCCTTCTAGACTGGTAAAGCTTATTAGCGATAAAACTACCAAGGCGGAGATGAAAGCGATACTCAAACAGGCACAACAACAGGGCTCGGGAAGTTGGATGCAGAGGAAATTCGGTTGATGAACGTTAAAGTCTAAGATACTCATGCATAATATGAGACGATCAATCTCAAAAATATCACGCATTCGTGGACATGACTTAGAAAAATTACCCGTGGTGTGGAAATGGCTCAAGATGTTACACAGTTACGAAATATTCCAGCTTTCTGAAGCCATGAAATCTATTTTGTGTCGGAGTTACGGTCCTCATCAATTTCCCAGATCATTCATTAGCTTGAAGGTTTCAGGGTGTAAGGGTAAAGGATAACTGGAACGGTGAACTAGGCGTTCTCGAGGAAGCACAATTCACCGAACGCGGAATGATTTCCCGGCCGGCCGTTCTCTCAACGCGGCTTAAAGCCAAGGGTGCCAACACGCTCCAGATTCACTCGGAGAGAATCACTCGGGGTGAAATAAACGACGGAGACATTCCCCAGGCACGGCTACCCGTCTTGACTCGCTGAATTACAATCGCAGGAGCTTACCATCGATTTGTTGCTCTTCTCCTATCTTTGTAAGCTATTCGCCGTTCTCGGTTTTTCGTAGCCACATTACGTTATTAAGGAGGTCACCGTGACACATCTGCACTTATTCTCGCGGCGGCTGATGTATGATTATTTGGGGGTTCACAGAAATGCAGGAGTGTGGGAGATGTAAGAGTCGCGTTGTGGAGCAATGTGAAGCCCGGCTTCAAGTTCAGTGCGGAAGCGAAGCCACGAGATGGAAATTGCCGTGATTACCGCTAGAATGCGCATGCAGGACGGTGGTTTCAATCGGATATATCAGTACTGCTCCTACTCCTGCTCCTGCTCCTACTCTAAGCCAAGACAACAGCACCAGCCATACGCTCATTTTGGATCTTCAACGCACAGCGATCGTTAATTCGTGTCCAGGTGCCTTGCCAATACCTTGTAAAGGATTTGACACCTGATCAGGTCTAATTGGTCGCCGACTTGATAATCCAATTAGATTACAACTCAGCAGTTGTGTTATGACAGATGTCTCTGCGTGCAGGATTTTGATCGTGATGATTTGCTTTCTACAAATCATATCTTGCATTGGCTATAGCCTAACAGCTAGTCCTCGTGGAAATGGGTCATCATTTTAGACACAGAACATCATGCTTTTGTAACAGAGGAAAATGAACTTGCTATTCGCTAAGAGCCATAACAATAAACGGAGCCAAAAGTATTATACAATGAAAGCGAACCGCGAACTTGAAAGGTGTCGTTTTGAATCTTAGATCAAACAAGCACAACTTTGGAGGACTAGAGCCGGTGATGTCCTTCGTCCTGGTAGAATATCGTCTAGAATCTGCCCGCCGGAGATTAGTACCGACGGACCGGCCTCAATCCGCTCTTCACTAAGCTAGACATCCGCTCCGCTATCCTTAACAATGACAGCCTCCAGTTCTGCCGGCTCTACATGCCCCGTTAACTGAACAGTCGCAACAGTTCGTTTCGAATACACACTTCCTCCCCGCTGGCGTTCGGCACCGTCGCGCAGTAGATCCATGTGTGTCGCGCGATATCCCTGGCCGCACTCCATCTCGTCTCTCATCCGTCTAATCCATCTCCACCGACTTGAGGCGACCAAGAACTTAACGAGGGGAGGCACGCGACGACGATGGCCCACATTTGCTCAAAACGCAGAATGTATAGTAAGTTGCGAACGAGGCGGAAACGTATGTGCAGGCGAGCAAACCGACGGCGAAAAATACGCAGAAAAGCCGGCGCCGAAGGTCATAAAGATACCGGCTCGTTGCCAGCGAGGAAGGCGGTGTCGTAGCGTGCGGACGACAGCGATAGGGAGAGCGTAACTAACCTCTGTTAATAAGTTTTCATTTTACAGATAGCAAATAGGTATCAAAAAGAGGGTTAAGGGTAGCATACTCATAATGTCTGTTAAGACGTGAGAGCCGATCGCAATGACAATTACGACGTGAAGTTGAGCGACGAGCAAAATTGCATCGGATTACGCGTCCTGATTGTGAAACGTTAGTCTTTGGAAGAGCACTTGTTTACTAAAAAGCTAATGTAACTTACCAATTTCTCTGCAGCGGTAGACAATACAGCAACGTCGTCAAGCATCCCGCTAGGAAACTTACTCCCACTGCCACATCCGTGACCCAAAGGCATATCCTTATCTTCTTCATCTCCTTCGGGAAGAATTCGTGATACAAACAGAGCATGGCCGCTTTAACAGCGAACATGCAGTTTAAATACGTGACGTTCTCGGCGAAATATATCTTCAGCGCCCTCTCGGCTTTATAATCGGATTCTACGGGTTCAAACGTCAATCCCTGACTCGAAGAAACCATCCGCGTTGAGAACCGTGTCCATCGCAGCCTGACCACAAAACTCAGCCAGGCGAATATTACGAAAATATCGCTGATGGGCCATGGGCAGGTCCATCTAGACTTTGGTTCGGACGGCGGGGTATTATCCTGCCTATCTCCACGTCACTTGCTTTCCCGGATGTCCCAGGTAGGGATGGCTTAGATAATGTGCTGGCGGTGCTCGTCGAGGGTCGCCGCGTTATGCGGCTGGGATGCGGACATAAAGACGAAGGCAAACGAAACTAGTGTCGTCCCGACCATACACCACTCGAATGTCTATATAGACAAAATCATGGGGATTATATGTTAAATAATGCACCTCTTCGTGATTTAAGTTTTTGATTCGGAGCACTGATAGATTTAGGAGGGTGTTACTATAAGTTGGCTACCTTGTATAGCCATCTTGATTCTCTTGGTATCTAGAGGCTAGATGAACTCAAATAGCGAGAATATTTGGGGTTCTCCGAGGTGCTAGAATGTCGGCACTATCTAATATTTCGTATTGTAGTACGCATAAAGTCGTTCATCTCAGTTTCCTTGACGCAGTTATTCGTGATAGTTACAAGACTTCAAGAACATCGACTGCCGAGACAGGCCCGGTATAAGACTACCGAGTTCCTGGTAATGACTTGAAAAGTGGAGACTTCAAATTATATATTAATTGAAGGGTGCCAAGGTTGAGCTCTGGATCATACAGTAGCTGGGGGGTTTCGTTTTTCTGAATTGAGAAAAAAGGCAAGAGTAATGATATGCAAGTGCTGCGGAACCTCCTTTCGGTTAGGCACAGCGAACGATCCGGCGAGCATGTTCTCAATCCTAAGAAAGTTGGTTCCTTTTTTATACTTGTTTTTATTTTTTTCCGTGGCATTTAGGGATCGGGCAAGACAGTCAGCGGAGGATTCTTGATGCAGGGGAAAAGGGGAATACCATTTAGCAAAGCAATAATCTTGAGAGGCCCTCATTTGCCATATAGCATGCTAATTTAGCTCGTATATCATCTCACTATAAGCTCTATATCTATTGTATCACAAAAGGCTGATAGCAGTATCTACAATGCTAGTTAGTGGTTTGGTGGTGGAAATCAAGATCCGTGGTGGATTATTGGCTAAATGAGCCTTTCTTGAAAATATGAAGATCATGGCCGCGACTAGGAAGGGAAGTCGAGATGTATAATTCCCCACGTGGAATTGGAACACGAAGAAAAGGCGCCAGGTTCGTGACAGCTTAACTCCTAAGGGACATCCTAAGAGGCTACGGAGTAGGCTTTTCTAAGAATATACCTCTACTACTTACGTGTGGGGTCAGTGGGAGTAAATATTGCGCAGAGTGAGTACCTGATCGCCACCGATTTTGCCGTGGGCGAAAGGCCACCGCGCTATAATGTGGCTCCTGGAACATTCTTCTTGACGCAGGCACATGAGACAGTCCGTAATGTATACACATTTTACTTTTTTTTAAGCTCTAAATCTCCTTTCGCGTTCCGCTAATCAAATTCACACGAGATTAACAATACATTCTATTTATTATTCGTCAAAATTAGCTACGTGTGCATCTTTGTTTCGATAAGTTCCATGTTTTTGGCTGCCATGTGTTCAGGTCGATGACCAGAGTGGTTTGAACAAACGAGGTCCCCGAAATTTCGCAATGCTCACGGCGCTGGGAGTATTTCCCATTAGGATCTAGGATATTTTAAAAAACGAACACAAATTATCAGAACATTCTGATTGAATTATCCAACTCTACCAAGGTTTTCGCTCTTTTGCGGCAATGATTGGCTCGTGTTCCGCCTGTGGTGGATGTCTGTGGTCTGCCGTATGTACAACTGATTCAAGGAAATTCGGGGTTTTCTGCAGCCAGAGGGGTAGCAAAAAAACGTCTTCCAACTGCCGTAAATGACATCTGTATGCAGGATGGCTATCACGCGGCGGTATAGAAATGGAACGAGGAACACCTTAGAAGACACTTTCGAAGATACGATCACTTTTCTCGAAGCCAAAGCGAAACAAAGAAGGGGTGGAGCCAAAATATAAGGCCCAGAGGTGGCTTACTCCATTTGGTGTCTCGGAGGTCCCAAAGCTGGATCTGACAGAAAATCCTCTAGCCTGCTTAGCGCCAGGCCCCTTTTCTGACGCTATCTTTTCTCCTGTTCCTGGGTTTCGATGGTGTTTGGAGAAAAGCGTGGGAAAAGTGGCTGCCTAGCGGTCATCGTGCAGCAAACCTCCTGGAGTGGATGAGCGGTGTTCTTTGCACCCCCGCGCAAAAGTTACGGATGTAACTCTGAAAGAACGACGACGTCGCAATCGGTAGCTCCAATATCGTCCTTGTGAAGCCTTGCTCGAGAATAAACACTAGCGGATAAGAATCATAAGATACATCTTCATCCTTAGAAACGACTGACTAGATTGTATGTTATCCGCAACACGATTTTCATTGTGCTTCATGCAGGTTTTAATAATAAATCAAGACTTAAATCTGTGGCGATCTGCGTTAATGATACTCTGCACGTCCAATATCGAGCGCTGCGGCCTGGAACTCCTCTATCCCTTAGCGTCTTCTGGTAAAAAGAAACAGGTTATTACTAGATACAGCCTTTTGCTTTTTCGTTCTATTATACCCCGAGTATCCTAAGGATGTTACGAGTCTTTCCTGCAGCTATGCAAGTTGAAGATGGAGCCGTAATCTGCCCTCTAACGTTAAGAATCTTATATAATAATCATTTACAAGTTCTCCAATATTCTCCTACGTATAATAACTTCTCAGTGGTTCCTTTAAAGTACATGTAAACGATAATAAGAAGCCTAATAAGCCTTTGCGATCAACTGTAGTATGTAATGATGTCCAGACACTCCGCATTTTCCCGCAAATCTACTCAACTCAATCTTATAACTACGAAAATTCTATTCTCATGGATTTATTCTTCCGATTTTCTTCTAAAGGTTTATTACTGACGCTCAAATATAATAAAAGCTTTCTCGGATTTAATCTACCGTCTTACGAGTGATTCCCGGAAGAAAGGCGCAAGCTAAATACAGCGCTCTGAGTGAAGGATACATAGCTTAATAGAAGATAACAGCTAGCTCAAGCTGTTACATACATTCGGGAAACTAATGTCATCTATTCGGAGCTATCTAGCGCTCCTAAGCCATATTCATGCAAGGTGGATCAACGAATTCCAAAAAAAGAAATTTAAGATTTTTCTAGCAAAGTTCACGCATGGAGATGAACCAGGCCTGCGTAATCAAAACAAGTTCATCCAACGCTTTCCGACGTTGATCCGAAGCCTTCGGAAGATGTATACCGACCAGCAGGATAGGTCCCGGGCGCGGCCGATAGCTCAGTCCGTGACCGGTAGTTCTGAGAAACAAGATTGAAGGGGCAGATCTTTAAAGCTTCCCCACTTTTCTTCATTGCTTGAACCCCACGTCGCTAGATAGATGCTCCGCATGGGGTATACGGCTTAAGCTCACGGGCAATACGCTCAGCTGCTTAACTGCTGGCGTGGGTTCTGTTTCGAATAAGCTTCTAGTATATCTAACTTTGGCGCTAGTAGAGTAACTTGTCCGTAAGTACCGAGTTTGTGAATTCATCCGGCATGTTTCCGGAGGCCCTCAGAGCAGCAACAATGGGGATTTCTACGTCGTATACTGCATGTAGTAGTGATATTCCTGATGCCGTTATTCTTCCATAGTCAGGAACTGAACGCGAAGTCGCGGGCGGAATTTTATCCGTGAACGAGTATCGGAAGTTCATGGCTGGAGGCACCGAGACATTAGAGTGTAAACACGCTTGAAAACTTCAGTAAACAATGCAGATTTTCTCTCGTAGATCGTGACCTTTAGTGATCTTGAATGCAGACTTACCCAACGAATTACAAGCATTAACGCCTTATAAGACTAATTTAACTGGACTATAGCTTCAATCGCGCCTTCTATTCTGCGGGTCATAGGGAGATGTGGTGGCCATGGTCTTTGGCTTGTAAGATGCCTCGGCGTAAATACGCTTAATATTGCTGTTCTGAGCAACCTTAAACACCATCGGACCTCCCCGCGAAGTATCTACGAGGGGACGTTCCGGAAACTTTAAACGCCAACATCCTAAGGGGTAATGAACATTTTAATAAAGTGCCGATTACTATTCATCTCGACGTTATTGACGGTTGATTTCGCTGTGCATCGGCATTACGATAGTCCGATTAATGGAAGTCGTAAATTATCACAAATATATGAATACGGCAGTTATTCTCAGGATAAAATGGTTTCATAGACTGTAGTCATTGGAGTTTGCTGTAGAAAATTGCTCTATTCAACAGGGTTGAATGCGTTTCTTCTTCTTGGGACCGATTCCCTGCGGAAAATTTTTCTAGACTCCGCCTCGATGGAGACGACGTGTCGCCAATGCAGTGCGGTTTCCTAACGCTCCACAGATTTTGAGACATTTCGGTGCTCTGAAACCGATGTCTTTGCCTTACCGCCTTTCCGCCCTCCACCGCCGCCAAAGTTTTAGCGTGAGTCTACCAGCCATTGTAGCTCGGGGAATCATTCCAGTTTGGTCGAGGATCGAAAACAATTATCCAGGCTTCAATGTGACAGGTGAATGGCAATGTAAACAAACATTGATCCTGTACAGGAAAGCCGTTGCGAGTCAACACCTGTCGCCATTAGAGACATATTAGCCAATAAAGGAATTATACTTTGGTGAAAACACGCTTGCGGACGTTCAAGGCGATATTTTGTCTTCGGAATTTCAGTAAACTACATTATCTTATCGTTACCATGCGCGAATATCAACTCTACGGGAAGGGAGGAAATATACTTTTTGGTTCGTCTTCCCGATACAAGGCTAAGTTTGTTGATATGTGTAGAGAGTTGTTTTACATTTGCATATTAATAATTGTTGTGAGTATCAGATACTTCCTGTCAAGTTTGAATGAGTCGGACGCTTTAGCCTTAGAATGAAAACTCAATATCAAGAGAGAAGTGAGACATGTAGCCGGTCAGGCTAGTTCTGACATGGGTCCCCTGAGACGTGGATGGGGGTTGATCGATAGGTTTACTTTTGCTAAGGGTCGTAATGTGATCCTGAGCCAATGAAGAGTCCATTCATGGGGCCCACGCTCTATACTTATGGGATTTATGGATTTGCTTTATCTGGCCCTAAGAACAACGAGTTGACTGCGAGCTACGAGGAACCCGGTTTTCGATTCAGCTAATTTTTTTTTCAAATTTAAATCCTTACGCGCGATTTCTGCACGGTTAAGGGATGAAATGAATGTGTAATTTCATGATCATGATTAAATGTATATATGTATCACTTCGCGACCAGCTACGTGGCTCTCGTGGTACAAAGTTAGCTACGTTTACCTTACGGACCTCGGAATGGATACGGGGCACAATAGTACTAGGGCACGATGCAGAATATGAAGAAACGATATGAGCAATACGAATAAAAATCCTGTTCTAGAAACAGACCTGTCTGCATGCTGCGATTACGTACGAACCAACTGGATATGTGGGGCATAGCGTGAAATAACAGGGGAAGGGGCAGCTGAACAAGGGTAAAGTCTTAATAGCATTTGAGTAAGACAGGTTCAAACCTAACCGCAGAACTCAAAGAACCCCCACGTATCGGTCTCGATAGCAACTAATCATATCTTTTCATAAGCGAAGTAGAGCAAAGGTGAAGCTCGAACGTCGATTTTCTCGATTTGGGATGATTATAGTAATGAAATCCTTTTCGTGCTGCTTCCAACAGTTGGTGCATGGTGCTATAGATACTTCGGACTACCTCAAGTATATTTGTTCTAAGGACAACCACTGAGCTTAATGTTGCAACACTGCGTACATTATGGACTTGGTCCTAGAGATACATAGAGTACTCAGATGATCCTCGTCTTGCAGATGCTCGTATTGATTGGCGTACCCTGAAATGTTAAGAAAGTCAAGTGTAGCGATAGTTAAAATTTCCCAGTAGGCATTCTGAATATGAGAGGTAAACCAAGAGATGGATGGAGGGGGGAAGTTTTGGACTAGGGGTATCATTGCCGTTCCTAGTCATTCTGAATTCGAAATTATCACGAGGGTTACGCCCTGATAATGTTTCTCCTGTTTACAACGATAGATAAAGATAATAATAATCAATAAGGCTATAGTAGTAGGTATCGTTCTGCGCACTAGGGTCTGCTTAATATCATTGATTTCTCCCCGCGCGGCGCCGCGACCGACCTTTGATGTGCTGTACTCTTGTAGGGCTTATGATGCACTAGTGGGTACTAACTAAAGATTTCAAAAGAATTTGCAAGGCTAAATTCCGAGTGTACATATTCTCGACCCCGTTCTCGTAGATTCGGAAAGCTCTTCAGCAGCCTCGGAAGTGGAGCGACGAAACCAGTATTCTGTTACCATCTTCGTCATTCATAAGCCATAATTTCGGCGGCGATGGGTCTATGAGATGCCCAACTTGAAATACCTCTAGCTATCCCTCTAGCTAAATCTTGAAGGGTAAAAAGGGTAAAAAAATTTTCTGAGAACAACTTCGTGAGGGCGATCCCTTTGTGTAAACTTAGAACTTGAAGGAGATGTGTGGAGCTACTAGATCATCTGAAAAACCGGCCTTACAAGTCACGACTCCTCGCAAGGAAGAGACATCTCTGATAATATCTCGTACTGCGTATCAGGATCTTATGTATTTCCTTACGGTCAATACTGGGTGCTCAGGAGATGGAAGGAGGCCAGTAACTAAGTTTAGGAATGTATATTCCGTAGTCTCTATTGCGCTACAGTAGTAGTAAAACAGTATCTATTTGAATGTTCTTGAACCGTTGCCCAGGGATTGAAATTAACGGGAACAGTAACTTTCTCATCGGAATTTCGACTCGGATACTCCGTGTTGCGCGGGTCAAAAGCTTTATCTCAATACTGAATATGTTTAAGGTGAAATTTACGCCCGGCTCGAGTCTATCGCACTCATCCTAACCTAATTTGCTTTATACCTATATTCTTATTATCCGCGTGGAAGATATCTGAATGTCATATAGTACCCAGAGAATCAAGCAATACTACTAGAAGCTAGACGGTTTTCGATATTATGTCAATCGCATTAACTATTAATCTACGCGCGTAATACTAAAACACTCGATAATATATATCCTTTCAACCTGAACACCATATAGACAGTGGGCTCCGCTGGAGCACAAAGCTGCCTCAAGCTGAAATGAAACAACTAGTGCTTATAGAGGGTATGGCAGCCTATGGCCGCCGGATCACTATTCGGGACTGAAACAAACCCGATATTTAAGTGAAAAACTTGCATCCCTAGCACTTCCGAGCTGAACTGTACAAAGGAAGCGGACTGCTGTTCTGCACTGGTTTGCGACGATTCAAAGTGGGGGCTGTTGCGATCCGAGGAGTCTTTGTGAACACGGTAAATGCGCGCGGCTGGGCACCCCTGTCGGGATTATGAATAAGTATCGCGCATAAAACTCAATCCCCCAGAAAGCAAGAAGATAAAGATTATAGGACCAGGCATCAAGCATCGTCGGTAGATGATTCGATTACGAGCAGCGTGTACAGAGTTGGAGCAGATTATAGTTTACATTTTATGAGCCCTTCAAGCTGTGCTTACAAAAGCTGTTATCGTCTCCAAAAGAAAACACATACTAAGAATGCACATAAGTGTAGTAGTCTCTTTTACCTGTTGTTCTCGTCTCATTTTACCAGCATATATTTACTTGACAAGGATCTTTGGAATGTATATGTTCCGCTTGACACGCCTGCGCGGTTTGCAGCTGCAAATGGCAAAATTTGGTGCTTGGTTAACCTGCGAATCGAAATTTTAAAAATTTGCAAACTGCAGGCAAGCCAACACCAAACTGCAATAAATCAAGCACTATTTAAGCAGTTAGAATATCTCACGCAAATTTACCAAAAAAAAGTTGCAGGTGAGCTATGGTAACTGTAATAGCTATTATAACACGCCAAATAATCTTCTATAATTTTGTAATATATTCTAAATTCGATTATTAGCTATTTTCCGATATTATTTTTATAAAAAAATTTATATAAACTGAGTGAGCCAGAGCTTATACAACTTAGAATTTTTTATGATTCGCGGCTTATTTGGCTCAGCTGCAATTTTATTAGCAGCGGTGCTTGATTCACCTGCAATTTGTTACAGGCGGGTCGAGCAGCCGTTTGCAGCTGTAAACGAGCGCAGGTGTGTCAAGTGGAACATATAAATGATTAATAGCGTATAGTCAATACCAATAACACATTAGAATACGTGCACGATAGATCATCCTCTGCAATAACCCATCGATTATAGGCTATCGGTAGCAGAAAACGGCGCAGTCGCTTCGTCCCGATCGCGGCACTTTTGTCTCAGGCGAGGGTCGGCGGCGTCCAATAGATTGACAATCTTGCAGCCAAATCTCTTAGCGCAAACGTTATTTCAACGGACCCACATGGCCTTTGCATTCTCGTTACCGTGGGTCTCGATTTCCAAATCGCTACTTATTGATTCACTCTGGAATCTCTCACCAAGTAGTCCGCACCTCCGTGAACCACAACGCCACCGAAAATATAAAAACTCAAAGTAGTACTCGATCAGGAGAGAAACGTACGATGACCAGTCTTGCTATGAAAGCCACCGTTATCCATGCCAGCTTTTTTATTCGAACCCCGCACGACTCGCTCTGGTGGATTTCGGTTCTCCTCTTTCCCTGAACATTTATAAAAGAACACCCACTGACCCAGCTTCCAGGGGTCTGGGGAAAGGACATGGGTTCCCCAGATTTTCTGAGAATCTTTCTTATGTGTATGATATGAGCAATAGGGAAACATGGACTTAACCAAAACGCAGATCAATGACCTCGTTGGAGCCGGCTTCCTCATCGAGGCTGTCTCCGGCATGCCAAACCTGACGATGATCGAACTCGTCGACCACCTCATTGCTGCAGGATCCGCTTCTCTGGCAGAGAAAGCCTCAATTAATGCTTCCTTATCGCAATATCTTCCGGCAATTGATCCATGGACACTCTGGAAACGCTGAAGGTCGTTCTCCGCAACTGCCGACAGACTCGAACTCGCGGAGTCGCTCGATCGCGTTCTTGCTCATGATACTCTTTACGACGCCGGTCGTCGCCCTCCGGTTCTATGTGCGCAAATACGTCACACCGAAGCAGATCAGGGCGGAGGACTGGGCTTGTTTGGCTGCTTATGTAAGTCCACAGTTGTAACACGGCGGATAAAGCTATTTACTAACCTCTCTGGCTTCTAGTTTTGGACGGTCATGATTACGATGACAATGTGGATGGGTAAATGTCCTTTCCAGTGTATGACTAAGACTTTATACTATGTATACAATCCTAACAAGGAGAACAGAAAACATCGAAGGTCATGGGGGTAATCACATCTGGTTGATGACTCTAAAACAAACCAGCGAGTCAGTTCATATACGGCAGGCTAATTCTCACCGATTTCACACGTTTAGTGGACAGAGCGCTGAATATAAATAACTTTAGTGGATGACCGTCAACGAATTCGTCTTCGTCTTCGCGCATGTTTTCACTAAGCTCAACTTCCTCGTTTTCTATTATCGCCTATCTCCTAGCCGTATCTACCGGCGCTGGGTTTGGGCCGCGGGAGCGTACGTCGCTATATGCTTCCTCGTCGGCGTCTTTAGTGTTAGCCTGAAGTGCCGCCCGTTCGACTGGTGGAACCACTTCGCGACGGCCAAGTGCATGAACCTGCTTTCGGCGTTTACGGCCTATGGAGTTCTGATGATCTTTGCTGATTTCTTCATACTGTTAGTTTCATCCGAGTCGTCGCCTTACGCGACTGGCTAGAGAGCCACGACATCACATACGCCGTTAACTTTCACTGTAGATGGTGGTGTAAGTATTACCACGCTGTCGTTCGGACAGAATTCTCTCAGCCTCTAGCTCACATTGGCTAATTTTTCAACTATAATTGCGTGGATAGTTTGAGATTGCCCTTTCCGTTATCGTCTCCTGCGGTCCGCACTCAAAGTGCTCTTCTTCCACCGCTCCGGCGACCCGTGTGGGCTCTCAAAGGTGCATTGGACACCCGGAGGTATGTTCAAGCCGAGGAGCTCGCTCAGTCGCGCCTCGCCACGGCCGAATAGCAGGAAGAAATCGGACCCTTGGGCTATCGATAGTACTGTAAAAGGTAATGAGATGAGTAAGTTTGCTACCACCAGGTTTCTGGGACAGACGACGAGGAGGCGCAGAGGAAAGGCTCCCAAATGGAGGTGGAGATGGAGGCAAAGGTAGAAGTGGGCGGACACGTGGAGAAGATAGATAGTATGGATACCGTGTATAATCGCCACTCAAGGCGTAATCAATGTATATTCTAAGTTCTTTAACGATTGTCGTTTCTGTAAATAATACTCTTCTTGCTTTAGCTAGAATGCGGACAATGTAATCACTAACCTTATCCAACCTGATTGTTTTTGTATGAGATTAATTATTCATTCAGATCGATGAACTACAGAGCCCATACGCGGCCTTTCTCTCAATAACTGGGTTGTATTTTTACCTCTACAGCTCACCATTGCTTTGCATATCAGCCTTACGGGTGCGGATATCATGTTCGATTTTTAGTCTATTATGAATATATGTGTACACGACGAAGTTGCATGATAGCATGCATAGGGCAATGTCGAGGAACTCCCTTCCAAGTCAACAGGGAGCCCAACCAAAGCAGAAACTTAATTCCAATTGCTCGTGCTGAGGGTGATTTCGTGCCACTGATCGAGCGTCATCATCGCGCTTTTTTTCGGTGAGATCGGGTTTTTCCTATCTGGATGAGGCGCGGCATCAAGCTTCAAGAAAGTCGTATATATCTGAAACTCTACTTTTGGTTCCTGACCCAGGAGCCCTTGTTCCTGGAGAATTGGATTTTCTTTAGCTGCTTTCCATCGATAGCCTGAGGAGCATTGGGCGAAGCAATGAAGATATGGCTGTAGCCGCTGGTTGAGCACATTGGTGCCGTTGACGCTTTCGATGTACGCCTGGCCGGTTTGCCTCTTGGAGTCCCAGTCGTAGAGAAGGTGACGTTGAGGGGCAAATAACCGGCAAAATTGAGGCCCTCTGGCGGATACGTCTTGTCCATCCACAGGCTGAAGGTTTATATAATTTCCTCATTCATGCCGTCTCTGCGCCGCCGATTATGTTAGGAGAAAAATGAGCCAACGCATCATGAGCTTGGATGAAAATGAGGGCAAAAGCCTCCTATGGAATTCTGGAATATGAGATGGTGATGTTTGGAGAACTCAATCTTCGTCGGAAACATAATCGGAATTTTGATTTCGCTTGCCGAGATTAAACATGCTGCTACGCTCATATCAAAGTTTGATATTAATACAAAGTGATGTTTAGTTGAAATGTAATTCAAACTTGAAGATAGTTACTTTCGGGGTATCAGCTCGAAAGGACTCGGAGAATAATGAAATCGGAGG
Organism: Pezizomycotina sp. ARF18; assembly: GCA_002224055.1. Lineage (NCBI taxonomy): Eukaryota > Fungi > Ascomycota > Pezizomycotina sp. ARF18. Next base: position 18,788 of record AZLU01000321.1, on the reverse strand, counting down.
TATCGCGAGCGCTCGTGTTTCAACTTAGCAGTCTTTCATATAACTCGCTATATTTCGTTTCTAGCGAGGAAATTCAAAAGAGTCTCTCGTACACCCAGAAGATAAAAAAAACGCATTGAATATGAAACAACTACATCAGCCGATGAGTCAGTCACCTGATGAACAGAACCGCGCCCGCCAGTGCTCTTCGCACTGTTGCCAATCATGGGATGGTATCGATTGGGCATTTTATATAAAGCTACGATGCCTTGCACAAAAACGCTCGGTAAGCATGCGATTTCCCTTCATATTCCATACACGGCAAGTATTATTATCACAGATGATCGTATCGAAGCGTAGCCTATAATCTATACCTATAGCTAATAGTACATTTATGTATGGTGTGAGAATAGTCACTAATGCTGGGGACGGATGCTAGTGAACCAGATACCGGGATCTCTATGGCTGTAACCCAAAGGGAAATGCTTGACAGCATTTGAGGTACGCGTATCTTTGATATATCTTTTGTTTCCAATTTCGAGCTGGGCCCTCAACTTCAATGCCGAAAAACAGTCCGAAACCCATTGCTCGTACCCTAAGCTAATTGCACTTCTGCGAAAGCCCATACTTCTCCACAAGAAAGGATTTAGCATATCGCTTTGCATGAACCGGTGACCTCTAGTAATAAGCCTCTTGTATTTATCGAAGAGGCCGTTGACAAGGTCATAAAAGCATTCGATATCCTCCCAGCGCTAGGCCTTGATGTTATTGTGACTCAAATTTAGGCGTTTACCGTGGTGATCTACGATCGGTCTTTCCTATTGGTGGTCCGAAAAGCCACACGTTGGAATGGTGCATCCGAGAGCGGAGCAATTCTCAACCGACCATCGCAATGTGCGGGGATCGTCGATTCGTCAAACACTGCAATGCTACTTCGTACAATTTTACGTGTAAACAGAGAGTTATTTATACACTTGCGAGATTAAAATGGATAGTAAAGCAGCAAGTTGCAATTGACCATAATCAACAGGCGATGTTTTCTTTTCCCAAATGAGTGATGGATATATCGAAGATTCAGGATTTATTTTCTTGTAAGTACAGCTTCAAGTGGAAAACATCGCAAGTATATTTAGACATAGGATAGGATCTAAGCTGAAGTTCCAGATAAGTAACAGGTAAAATAATATTATAGAACATGATTAAGTAAATAAAGAAAACAAAGTGCGGCCCCCTATCCCTTCTGAACGCCATGAAAACCGATGAAAGCGATAGCAATAATGACTGTGAACAGACGAAAACCGAACCGTGATATATGTAGACAACGCTAATACCGAGAAGCTTCAAACCAGATAACAAATAAACGGATAAATAAAGCTTACACTACATTTGCTTCTCAGTAAACGTATCTCTTAACCAATTTTATCACCGGCTTCCCCGCCGCTCCGACGATGGGGCTGTATCCGAGCTCGTTGTCGGTTTGCTACCGCTGCCGTGCGTGTTCCCACTGTTACTCGGCTTCGCCGTCGTCCCGACTGCTACACCGATTATTACAAGTGCTAAAATTATCGCGGCGATTATTGAAATGGCGATGTAGAACTTCTTCGGCCGACGTCTTTACCGATGAGCGGTAATCTGAGCATTTCGTTTCCCGGTATTGTGTGTCTTCGGGTTTCTCGAGATCGAAGGACATTATGGATGAGTTCCGCTGCGATTGAGATTGGGATTGCGGGATGTAGACGGGTTCCGGCGCGGAGACGCTGACGACGCGTTGCGTCTGGTAGTTTGTGTAGGCTTTTGATTGTGTCGACATTGTTTTTATAGATGTCTTGAGTGCCCTTAGTAGGATAGTTGTATTTCTGGAAGAAGATAAAAGTTCAAGAAAGTACTCTAAGAGTTTCTTGTATTTTGTAGATGATGTTTTCTATTGATTATTTGGTATCTGTTTCATCGATCTTGTGGAATTACGCAGAGGTTTATATAACACTTTGACAATACCCGAAGCAATATATCAGAATTTCAAAACCCCTCACGGTCGTCGTATGAAGGGTACGTACTCAGACCCACATATGTACGTCGAAGTCTCTGCTGCATCAAGCGAAAGTCGTTAAGCCAAGTTAGGATTAGGATTAGTACACCGATCCTTGAACCGGACCCCGGTAGCATCCTTCGACGTTATTACAACCACTGAAGAAAAAAAAATATATTAAGCCTCTGTGAGTCAATCGTCAAATCTTCTCGGTTTTCGGCGACTTGCATCCCGAGAGGGCCCAGCTTTTTTTGGGGGGCCATGTGGTTAGTTATTGAATACTAGTGGTGCGGAGGTATAGTCCGTTCAATAAGTAGTTACGAATCATCATGATTTAGCTAGGGTTTTTCTCGCTTGCTTGCGTACTTTGGACTGTAGGTATTGTAGAGTGAGGTTACGAAAGTATATTTCCCTGATTCGGGTGGACCCTCCGCGTAAACAGGTTGATCTCCTTGAATTTCTCGTTCGATGAAGACGTGCTTATGTTCATCATACCGTCAACAAAAGAGTAAGCTTTACATTCACGCCGGTCGTCATTTCTTGTTTTCTGTCGAAGATAGTCGAAATTCATGAAGTCCGTTTCGCTGTTGGCGTAGTTAACTTCCGTTTACTGCAACAACTTCTGTGAGAACCGATTTTTACAGAGAAAACGCCCATGGAAACGGTTAAAAGGCAGGAAAACAAGCTCCACTGACATGTGGATTTACAAGGGTTCGAATTGAAAGAAAACCTCGCGACGTAAGAGCTCAGACATCTGCATGACTACTTAGCCTCAAATATGCGGCGTCTGATCACTAGAGTTGTCGGAGTCATAGTCGAAGAAAAATTTTCTTTACAAGGATTGGCCATTGACATGGTGGGGGCTGACTCCCCCAAATGACCTGGTTTGGCGTTTACCCGGAATGGAGGGAAGATCCTTCGATGCGATAGGAAGGATCTAATTGGACAATTGGCAGAGGAAGTGAATTAATCCTCCTGAAGACCTCCGCAGTAATCCTATCCGACTGTACGATGAACAGCAGGGCGCTTCTGCGCGAAGCATGGCCTCGACAATAGCGCCTTCCTGTCAACCTGCACGGCTAAAATATGACTGTTGTACGATAAATTCGCGAGGTTGTAATCGCTGTACCGTAACATATCGGGTGGTGTACATCGGCGGTGAAACGTTACGATTAGGCAAATACGGAATCTCTGATGACAACAGGCGGAAACCTCGGAAGGACGTCATGCCTTGAAACCTTCCAATTCTAAAAAGTGAAAATGAGGCTTCGCCGTTAACGAAATTAACAGAAGGCTTCTTCATACATTAGTCGGCGTTGCGATATGTAAATTTGCTTCGGCTGTGCATCAGAGTCCGAAATATTCGGTTACACCAATTGGTTGTCAGAGCCTTCAAGACCAGGCAGATACCGAGACCTGTGGTAGAAAATGTAGGCAGGCTGCGATACAGAAAAATTAGGGAGAATTAAACACCACCTCGACAAGGACGCACAATCCATCGCTTCATCATGCGATGAATCCAAGTAGACCACGATCGAAGCAATCGGTGTCCCCTTCAATCTGTGAGCTTGTAAAACAAAGGGCAAGTAACTCGTTACATCTTGCCAAATGGTACAGAGCGACTGAAATTACTAGTTTTACGCCCAAATATCTTGATTCATTTTGACCCTGCTGGGTCATGTGTTTCCAACCGATGATGACAACTCGCGATAGCATTCAAGCTCCCCCCGCAAAGGAGCACTGCAAATACCGCGTCCAATGGACTGATTGAGGCACTTATCCTTAAGCTACCAGCGTATAGATTGAGTCTAAGCGACCAAACTCCCCTCAACGAACAAAAAAAAAAGAACGTTGATTCTCATCGACTTTCATGTAATGGCAGTGTACACTTTGAGCCAGCGTAGCTAAAGCTTTGATGTGTCGACCAGCCGGCTCATAAGCCTGATACGACCCTTAGATCGAGACGTTATCGAGATGAAGACCCTTATTCTTATAAATTACGACTTAAGGAACTTCATATCTATCATCGGAGTGTGTCAGTTATCTCATGTGGTTCCAAGGTCTAAATGGAGACCATCGGTCCCAGAGGGAGGAAGGAAGGAAGGAATCGCTAACCATCTGAAGAACCATGCAAAAATTAGCTTGCTAGCAGTCGGGAATTGGTTAGGATCTCCTTGACCTATAGACATCAGACCTCGAAGGATGAATTAAAGATCCGGCTGCGTCGGCTTCACGCTTAAGTATAGTAATTCTCAGCTTACCACGAACCCAGCCGCACATGAGTCTTTCCATCAAACAGGTCTCCAAGGCATCTTTCAACCTCGCGATCACGAGCCGATAGGGCAAATCTCGAGTAGAGACACTCCAAAGATTTGTATTACTGGAATAACTTGACGGCTGGCCGAGCCTCGTCGGCGTCCCAGCTTTCGCGGCCTTTAACGTTGAAAACCATCGCTCTTGCTAAATTAGCCGTTGCTGTTAGGGAACAGACGACTAGTCGACTCCGAGTCCATATACCAAGATAACAAGCATGGGCACTTTCCACTGCGGGCCTGTAGCTTAAATGGGCGGTCCCGCGTGCTGGTAGCTCCAAAATGCCCAGGCCCAACAGCTTTAACACCTAGTATTAACACCATCGTCAACCGTTTAACGTTCTTTATTTCACGCTCACTACTTACGGCGATCCAAACATCACTGCAGAGCTAATCCTATTTCATCCATGACCAGCGATGATAGGGATTCTGCGCCAGGAGGGGAACGCGGACAATTATATAAGGCACTGCAACCGGGGAACAATTAAGTGCCGACGACAAAAAACGCGCGGCGTACCTTCGAGGATATACAAACGAAGATGTTTATTACTGATCGTCACACCTTCGAAGAAAGGATTGTAGCACACTGAAAAACGCGCTATATCACATCGCATGCTGGGTCTAGTTGCTCAGGAGTGTATATCGACAACTCTCTGAAACGCCCGCCAGCCGGGAAAATGCTTCGACAGGGAGATGTCTATTCTAGAACGCTGAATCCAGCTGACTTCATATCTAGGCCTCCTGGTTATTCTACCTACGTGTTCATAATATAGGGTACTACAATTCGCCGTCTTTTTGTTTGTTCTCCTCTAGTCCCTGCGCTTTTCCGAAGGGAAAAGTCGGATCGATATTCCGGAGAGAAAAGACTTCGATCTCAATCAGATATCGATATTTACGGTTTCAGCAGCAGCAGAGCGTCCCCAATTCCCAATTCTCCAACGGGAAGAATTACATCATGGATTTTGGACGCCTTTCGTGGAGAGAGAACTGAAGGCCTGTTGAATTAGTGTTATATAAAGAGTTTATAATTCAACCAAATCATTGATATAAATTCCATTTTCAAAATACCAGAATATGATTTAAAGCTCCACGATTCACCATACAAATAAAAAAAGAAAGGTCGCAAGTGCAAAACTTCACTTCTCCACATATTCCAGCTACGATCAACCTCGAAAATCGAATCGAATCAAATCATACAACTACGTCCTTTTTCGAACCTCTGGCGAAGCTACTATCGTCTAACACCCAAATCAATCATCACCGACACTAACAATCAATATCAAACATCAAATCGCACCAATCCTCTAGCAAAAGTCAGACAGAAAGCATACAATGTCCAACTCCGCCCACGCCAACCAAACCTCCATCTCCTCCGGCCACGAGGAAGCGTATAAAGCCAACGCCGAGGCTTCCGCTCAAGTACGTAAAAACCTCCTCCTCTTCCCCCTCAAACCTTCTCCCAATCTCCCTCTCCCCCCCCCCCCCCCCAACAAGGGAAAAAGTCGTTTTTTAACCTTCCCCCACCTCATTAACTCGCCCCATTTTTTCTTAGCCCGCAAACCCCTCCGCTCCGACCAACCAATCGGCAAGCACTTTCGCGCCCACCGGAACCGTCGGCCAAATCGGCGAAAAAGATCGGGGACCCGTTCTCCTCCGACGGCGCATCGGTTCGCAGTTCGGCGCGTCGAAGCACGGCATCGCGGGAGCGGTCGAGAAGATGGGTCGGCGGACCGAGTCAGATGGCGAATCCGCCGGGATAGCGAGAGGAAGTAGGAAAACAACAACAAGGATAAGATGATGGAAGTAAATAGAAGGGGGAGATTGATACGGAGGTGAGAAGTGGGATGAATTTAAGGGAGGTAATACTGGTACAGAGGGGTGGATAGTATCATCTAATTCACGAAACGTCCAACATTGTTATCACGGTGAATGGTCCGTTCGGATGAGAATAAAAGAGAATAAAAAAAGAAATAAAAAAAAAAAAAAAAACCCCTCTAATTGACTCCCTTCTATGTGAACACTGCCTCCGTGAGACATTTTAATGGCCCTAACTAACCAAAGGTTGAGATGTATCTGCCGCTAAAAAAAAAAGAAAGTGCTCCTAACGCTGCGTTGAGTAATACCGTCGGAATTATGTATACGCCGATAAGTAATGCTGAGAAAACCCGTCTACAATGCCCTATATATCATATCGTATATGAAAATTGCATATTAATGGGGCCCCGGAATATAGAACTGATGATACCAAATTGTAATAGTTTTATGATAATATCAGAAATATATGACCGCAATGCCGATACGCCATAATGCCAATGGATGAAATAGCCAATGGTAAATCATAATCATAAGACGATAGTTCATAAATCAATATCATAATGTTTGATCTCAAAGAAGTAAAAAGAATAGTTGTTTGTTTTCGAGAGTCGAGAGATGGTAATGTAGTAGGAACAGTTATAAAAAGATAGCAAATGAAACTAACAGCGACCATCAGAAACACAATGGTCACCATATGCCAATGATACTTCACCCTCCGCCTTTTCATGACAAATTTGCCCCTTTTTTTCTGTCCTAAAAATATGAAAAATAGCAAGAAAGAAAAAGATAAAACTTGAACTCCCTTTTTTTTTTGAAAGAATTGAAGAAAGAAAAGAAAGAAAAGAAAAAAAAAAAAGACCGTGACCGATTCTCCATCCAATGCAAATGAGAAGAAAAAATGTTTTAAGGAAAAAAGTAAAAAAGCAATATAATGGTTAAAAGTTTTTTATAAGGTAAGGGATAGGGTAAGATGGATATAAAAATGTAAGTAAGAGTAACCCGTTTTTTATATAAATGTTTGTAATACCCCCAGTAAGTTAGCTTAAAAAACCTTTTTTGATGTTTGACATGGATAGATAGATATAATGCTTTCCCCTTTTTCTTTTTTGAAAAATGTATTGTTTTTCTCCTCTTTGCATTTGCGTGAAAAAACCAAGAAAAAGAATAGGTAGAAGAAGAAAAAGTAAAGTAAAAGGTCATGATAGTGTTTGAATAATGAGAGTAATAACAGCATGATTGGAAAAGTTCTGCTCTGCTCTGCTCAGAGATGCAGATTCATAAAAGATAGAGAGAAGAGTAAAAAAGAGACCGTTAAAGTAATTGAAAAGTAGGGAGTTAAAGTAAAGGAAAGTTCGTAAAAACATGCAGAAACAAAAGACGTTATGGAGTTAAAACAAATGTAAAGGAAAAAAGACAAGACATGATGATTGAAAGAGAAAAGATAAAAGCGAAAACTTCTCAGATCCAAAAAGATGCTGAGAAGATATCCGTTAAGTAAAAGTTCCCCCGTGATGTTTGTTTTTTTTTTGTTTTTTCTTTTAATATCCCCCTTTTCTTGTTCGTTGTCCTCCGTAAATCGTCCTTTCTTTTGTTCTTTTCCGTTAATAAATTGTTAAAATCTTTTTTCTCTTTCCCTTCCGTTATTATTATTTTTGATTTTTTTCCCCCCGTTTGTGTAAGTAGCAAAATAATTCTTTTTCTTTCCTCTTGTAATAATTCTTTAAAATCCTCTCATCCTTACGACCTGCTCCCTGGCCATGCGAGCAGCGTCAGAGACATTCTAAGGCATCTGCATCTGGCCGCCGTAACCGCCACCGTACCGCCCTGGTTGTGGCCACCGCCGCCTGCTGCTTCCTGCCCATGTTGTTCCTGGCCCTGCCGACCTTGAGGGGTCCGCGCTGGCCCCAGGGGCTCTGGTGTTGTTGAGCTGCTCGATGGCCTTGTCGACGTCGGACTGGTTGACGAGGTCGACGAACAGGTAGTACCTGTCCGAGGAGTCGTCGGGCTGCTGCGACGGCAAGGGGGAGATGAGCTTGCCGATGACCTCGACCTGGTAGCCCTGGAAGAGCTTCTTGAGCTCGGACTCGACGTAGTCCTGCGGGTCCATGTGCGGGAGACCGCCGACGTAGAGGCGCTTGGGTGGTGCTGCTGCTGGTTGCCCCACTGGCCACCCTGGTTGCCCCCCAGCCGGTCGGGGAGAAGTTCTGGTTCGCCGCTGAAGAGGGAGAGATGATATATTAGCACGTGAAGAAGAAGATTTTGTTTGGAGGGGCGAGTTGAAGCGAGGGTGAAGAGGTGAAGAGATGAAAAGTGGGATTTCTGTGAAGGGTTTGAAGCGAAAAAAGGAATGCAGTAGAACATGTTGGGGGAGGAAAGCTTGATGGGGGGAAGATGGTGAGGGAAATTCAGGCGGCTTCGCGGAGAAGCGGTTGAGTAGAAGGGAAAATGTGGGTGAAGTCGCCACTTGGGGCAAGCGTGACGAGAAACAAGGCTGAGGGATTTTTTTTTTTTTTTTTCGCGCAAAACTCAAAGAGGGGGAAATCGAGACAGAATGAAAAAAAGCCGTTCACTTACGTCCGCCGTACATGTTGTTCCAGCCGCCGCCCTGGGAGTTAACCCTGAGGCCCTGGGCGTTGGAGCTCTGCCTCCTATGGCTGCCCTCGTTGATCTTGACTGGACGTCCGAGGATCTCGCCGCCGTTGAGCTGGTTCTTGGCGCGCTGGGCTCCTCGGTGGACTCAAAGTCGACGAAGCAGTAGGAAGGGTTGCGTCCGGTCATGGGTCGATGGAGATCTGGATGTTGGCGACCTTGAAGCCGTTCGACTCGAAGAAGGTGGTGACGTCCTGGGGCTGGGCGGTGTAGAGGAGGTTGCCGACGTACATCCTGTTGGGGGGAGCCTGCTGGTTACCGCCGCCGCCGCCTCCGCCGTTGTTCTGGCCGCCGCCGGAGCCGCGCCAGTTCCGTAACCCTGCTGGGAGGAGGGGACTGGGCGCCGTAGCCCTGCTGGCCGCGCCACTGGTCGCCACCTTGCTGCTGGTAGCCGGCGCCGCCTTGGTTATAACCACCCTGAGACCTGAAGGGATCCATTTCTGGCTTCTTTTGACGTTTTTAAAAAAAAAACGGGAAAAAAAAAAGAAAGAAAAGGGATATTAAAAGTGGAGGATAAGATAGATTAAGAGAGGAACAGATAGATTAACACCACAGGTGCTTTTTTTTAACAGGTTTAACAGGAACAGTAACAGTAACCGTTAAGATAGATAGAGAAGGAAGATAGAGAGAACAAGTAAGAAGATAATAAGAGAATAAAGGAGAACAAAGAGTAAAAGAAGACAATAAGAAGTTGGGAAGGGACAGGAGCGAGGAAGATGGTTGATGGTGATGGAGGAGAAGAGAAGAGAAAAAAAAAAAAAAAAAAAAGAAGAAAGGAAGAAGGAAAGGAAGAAGAGAATAAAAAATTTTTCTTTTTAAGTGGGAGAGGAAAAAAAAAAAGATTAGACGAAAGGAAAAAATTTTTCTTCGTCCTATGCGAAATTTTTTTTTTTTTTTTTTTGTCCCTTTTCACCTTTTGTGCGTTTCGGGGAACTAGCCACCTAGCACAGCAGCGCAGGAAAAAAAAAAAAAAGGGACCTGGTGACCCACGCAAAAAAAAAAAAGGAAAAAAAGAAGTCCCTTGCGCGAACGGCAACTGCCGTTTTGAGCGTTAATTTTTCTCGTAAGCTATGACTCAGCATCATCCAGTCACATGACATTGCGACAATGCTATTGTTCGTCTGAGTTCTTTGTTTGCTTCCTTCCACCGTCGTTCTGCGCGCAACAACCAGGGACAAGCATCACGAACTCCCGTTTACCCGTTTCCCCCGCTCCCTTTTTTATCACAACATATACGTAACGGATCAGTACAACGTAATATCCGTCATTACCAAATAACCTACATCCCCCGTAATGGAACGCTACGAACGTGAACTTTATGCAGACCTCAATCGAGAAAGCAGCAACTTGGACGATGCCGTCGCTTCGAAAGCCTCGCTGCCATGGAGGTTATCTTGTTGGTAAAGCTTCCAAAGTAGAACAAGCACTAAACAGATTCTCCAGCCCTGACCCTCTTACTCTCCATCTTGCTTTCATCAGATCATCCACGAACTCTCCCTCGACGATTGCACCGTCTCGCAGCAAACCTACCGCTCGTCCGCCTCCTCAACCGCAACATCAACGCCGCCGTTACGCCGTCCGTCTTCCGCTCCATAACCCTCACCCGGTTCCGACGAACTACATCCCGCATCGACTCCTTCCTATCCTCCCCACCAACCTCTTACAGTACGTCCGCACGTGAACCTCCACTGGACATCCGCCTTCCCGCTCACAGCTTCAGCAAAAGTCCCCACGGACTACGAGATCAACTGGCCCTCGCATCTCCAGCGGTGAACTCCAATCCGGGGCCCCACGCCGCGGTTTTTCCAACTCATCCCCGGATGCGCAAGTTTTTCGGCGCCGTCGAAAACAACTCTAGAGTCCGTAAGCTGGACGCGCAGGCTCCCCCTCGCAGAACCGGACGAGGACCGAACATCCGCTACGCGCGACGCACACGCTCGATCACGTCCTCCGGTCGCGCTGGACTCACTGGCTTTCCCCGTCTGAGGAGCGTAGCACTCGTGTTCGCTGCTTAATCGACTCGAGGTCGTGGTCGCCGTCGGAACCACTACCGCCTGTTGTACCCGCGCAGTGTCACGACCTAACGCGCCGTGGAAAGGAGGAGCCGAGCACCCTTTGCTACGGATTACGAATCTCGACGTCACGTTCAAGCCGGACCCGTGCCCCCGCAATTCTTCGCACGGATGAGAGAGTACGAACCAGAGTCACGCTCAACGTCCCCTCGCCTTTAAATCCTGCGGGATCTGCGTATCGACTTTGGGCAGGCACGTTGAATTTACACACCATAATGCCGTCGCGGAGCAGCGCATTGCGAAACTCTGCTTGTTGATTTGTACGTCGAGTACACGGCGAACCTGTGCAGGCGCTCGACGCTTTCAAACACACCTCGAAGAAATCAACTTGCAAACGTAACTATATCCTCCGACGAACCCGGCGGCGGCGGGATCCATCCGCGGACCCTGGGCGCGTTTTTGAGACGCTGGCGGGTAGTGAATTCGACAACGTCGTAAAATACGGTTGAAAGGTTTAAAGGTGGCGATGTGAAGGAAAGGGTTTGAGCATCCGGTGCTAGAGTATATGTATAATAGCTGGCCGACGGATTATGTGCGATGGAGAATTTGAGGGTGGTGATAGCGGGGAGGAGGGAGAGAGGGTTGGAGAGGGACAAGTGGTTGGAGGGGTGGAGAGGTTGGGGTTGAATGCGGGAGGTTAGCTTCGAGAGATGGCGAAGATGGATATTAGGGGGATGTTGTGGTGAGGCTTTTCGTTGTGATCCATTGCGTGCCCAGCTTCTCGAGCGCTTCTAGATACTGTAGATGTTTTCCTTTTGTCAAATGTGAATAGATATCCTCCATACAAATTACATTTTGGATCATCACGATGGACGTTCGGGCGAGCGATGCCCGTCCCTCGTCCAATCTGTTTTCATCTTCGTTCCGAATCGAAGTTTTATGTATATCTGGTATCATTAAGTATATACAAAGAAGAAAATGCCATCGCTATACCATGCAAGCAGCACCAAAAAAGTCTAGAATCTATACGACATAAAAAAAAACGTCTATCTAATACTATACATCACCTACTTCCTTTTTAAACCCTCCTCCATACCTCCCATACCATACCCATACCCATACCACCGCCGTAACCGCCCTGGTTAGCACACTTCCCGCCACCCAGATCGCATCGCTAACCTGCCCCACAATTTCTCCTGGTGCGCGTACGTCTCCTTCGTCCAGAACAACCTGCACGTCGCGGGTTCCTCCTTAAACTGCAGCGGCACGGTGTCACCCTTGCGCACGTTATCCAAGAAATTAACAGCGCCGAGCATAGGAACCGGCAGCGGTTGCGGTAAGTATTCTTCCTCTCCGCCGCCTGCGACGCGGATGGCTTGGGCGAGATGCCGTCGACGGCGAGGCGGATCCCAGCAGACCGTCGAACTCTATGATTTCCGAACCGCGGACGCCGCCGACGAGCGGCATGGGAGCGTCCTGCGGAATGCCGCGACGACGACGGAGCGGACTTTCTTTTGCGTCTGCATGAATTCGGAGAACGTGGAGCAGGTGGAGGAGCACTGGCCGTCTGTGAAGACCACTACGTCCTCCGGCGCGAACGCCGGTTTCCTGGGGGGTTTAGGGAGGGGTCTTCGAGGCCGAGGCCGGATATGGGGTCCGTTACGTTGAAGCGCCAGATGGAAGTATAGTCGTCGTGATTGGTCCGGACGGTCCGAGGAAAGACTTAACGTTGGGGAAGAGTTTGTTGTTCTGGTCGAGGAGGCCGGGGAGGTCCCAGTTCGATCCGGAGATGTTCTGGTATAGAGTGCTGTTAATACCCTTCGCGAGGTCGGCGTACGACACGTTCTTAAACGCTTCTGCCATTATAGCGCCGGCTTTGGGTGAGCGCTGGCGCTGGCCGAGTAGGTATTGCCGTCCGGGAAGAGTTGCAGGAAGAGGTCGTAGCCGAGGACTATGTACCCCGGATTATTCTCGAGGTCGACGATGAGGTGCTTCGTGCCGGATTTACGGCAGAGGTCTAGGAACTCTGCGATTTTGGCGATGGTGTCGGGGAGATCGGAAGAACATTCCGGTTCGAAAGAGAGTAACTGGAGGACGGCGTACCCTTGGATCGTTATCTAGGAAGAACCCGGCGAATATACCGGCGTTGTCTTTAACCGCGGGAGTTAAGCCGTTTACGGACTTGATGGATTTGGTGGAGGGGACGTTGAGCTTCATTTCCTTCTGGAAGACGCTCGGCATCATTTTACCCTTTCGGAGGGACATCTGGTGGTTCCTGACGCCGCCGTTGGGACAGTTGGGGGTGGAGTGTGGAGACGTTGACCGCCCTGGACGAAGACGTCGTAGAAGGTTTTTCCGTCCTTGACGTTGGTGAAGTCGCCCGCTACGACGGCGGTGTAGTTGTACGTCGTCTTCGTCCGTCGGAGTATTTCACCGTGAAGCTATCCTTGCGGGGTAGTTCGGTTGGTTCCTGAACCTGCCGTTCGCGGCGACGACGCCTCCCAATCCGTGAGTGGGGAAGAGGGAGTTAAACCGCGCGTCGGGGGATTGCAGGCCGGTATGTTCTACGATCCTATTAAGGAATTCAACGACTTCGGTATCGTCGATCTCGTCGATAGACGGACCGACGGGCGTGACCGTGGTATCGTTGTTAAACTGCGCGCGATAAATCTTCGGCAGCGAAATTCCGTCTTCTGATATAGAAACGAGGTCGAACGGCGCGTGGAACTGTATCGCGAGAATACCGCCCATGTACGTAACGAAGTGTCCGTCGTTCGCGTTCGCGCGATCCGCTTCAGCTTATTCTCAAAGTCGATCTCGCGCGTGTACCGGTCGTACTGCACGTCTATAACGAGCTGCTGCAGATCGCCCATAATATCGTACGGCTTCTTCGCCTGGTTCTGGTCGTTCGCCGGCGGGTTCTTAAGGAAGGATAGCGTGCTCTGGAACTGGACGTAGTTCTGCACGCCTCTCGCGACGGCGAGCGCGTTTTCCTTGTTTATGGCGACGGAGTTTAGGCATGCGGTACCGAGCGCCGCGGGGGCGGTGAGGACGCCGTTGGGCTTTGTGGCTTTTAGCGCGGCTTGGAGGGATGCGATTGCGGCGCAGGGTTCTTGGGCGGTCGTTGGGGTGGGTGGTCTTGGGGGTGTCGACGTTATTAGTGTCGACGGGGGCGGGATTTTCGGGCGCGCCGATGAGTATAGGGCTGGCGAGGACCGCGGGGGATGCGGCGAGGGGGCCAGTGCGGCCTTCGTGAGGGTATGCATTGTCTAGGCAAGGCTGAGAGATATCGACGACGGCAGGGAAGGAACCAGGGAGAAGGGGTGCTAGGGAATGGGAGAGACGTCCGTCTGACGATCTTCTGAAGGGTTTTTTTCGGAACGGGGAGCATGGCTGTTGTTTATATAGCTCAGCGAAGTGTCTTTTCCATCGCGGGAAACCCGTTTCTTCCTAGTATCGCGATAGACCAGTTGTCTAAGACTGGAGTTAACGAAGTTTGAATCCTACAGTTTGGTCACGCTCGCGACGGGGCCCAAGTGGAAAATTTTGTCCTTTCACTTTCCTGTCTACGTAGGTGCCAGTGAAATACACGATGGTAACAGATTGTGGAGAACGCTCAATTGGGACGATACTCCCGGCCAACGCCTATCACGCAATGCCCAGGGTCCTGGGTTCTCCGATATCGTATCGTGGAGAAACATTGGTATTCCTTGAAGCTAATTTCCAAATGGGAGCTCGTAGTGATATGTAGTAGATTAAGAACTGCTCCAGAAAAACAACCATCGACATCGTCCTTCCGCTCTAGCACTTCTCAAGTCGAAAGAAACAGCAAATGCTAAGCTTTCGTATCCTGGTCATGGTAGTAACTGCCAATTAAATCCCCACGAACTGTCAGGGACGGCACAGAAAAAGAAGAATAGACAGGAATGGTGGCATGCAATCCACGATTGCCAATGTGGAGAAAATCGAAAGAAATCATGACGATCGACAGTAACGTTTTTAACAGCTTTCTAATTTCTAATTCTGACTTCCGTATGTTTTAGTCACTGTATGTTTTAGTCTAATCAGAAGAAGAAACGGGCAAGATGTGGAGTCGATCCATCCATGCAACGTTCGTGAGTGGCACCCTCTCTTTAAAGTTGTAAGTTTCTCATGGCGAAATATTGGTATAAGATCCACCATTCCGAATACTTCGTTCCTATTGTGTTTTTTTCTAGAATCCTTCCTGATGAGTATCGTATAGTCAGATGCCTAATGCAGGTACAGTATCCAATAGGGGATCCACCGGACACTCGTTTTGATTCATTCTAATTATAGATGACTATCGGTTTTTGATAGTTGGCTGGCCTTTTAAATAAACATGCAGGGCTCCTCGGAAGGTTCGGCTTCCGGCTCGTTCAGTTAGTCAGTTAAATCGTTGTAGTTGTTGTGATAGGAACTTTGCGCCGTAATTGGCTATCTAGATATTCATTATTATCAGACAAAACCACTGGGATACAACTTGAAGTTGCGATAGTAAGTCAGGAACGAAGATCCGAGCGAACTATTGATTAAACGGCAGTTGGGAATCTTGGTACATATGCAAGACAATCACGAGCTGCAGTCAACTTAAAGGAAAACCAGGAAACACCATGTCGACATGCCGGGAACAGACCCATGCGTTGGAGGCGCAAACGTAGGTACCGGTAGAATACGCCTTGTGAAGAAAAACTCAATTCAACTCTGCTAGGCAGTATTGGCAATGTTCTTCATTGTGTGACCAACTTCCCATCCGAGCAGGAGACGACAGACAGGCAATCTGGGGCAAAGCAGGGCCATCCTATTCAAGACTACCATTGGCTTCGTCTAGATAGAGATCCTTCTGTCCAGGGAGTGGATGTGTAGATCAGACTTCCACAAGATCATTTTCCATTACAAATATATAAAACTCCTTTCTCTCTTATCCTAGAACCTCTCGGAATGGCAAGAATCTGCGTCCGAATTCAAGTTCTCCTGCGCTTGGCCTGAGCTGACAAAATAAGGAAGTTGGGATGAAATCGCAGGCTGTGAACCCTGCTAATAACTTCAAAGACACGGGACCGAAATTAAAGAAAAACATTTCGCAAGAGCCTCTACCGCTTAGTACCAACTGGCATTAATACGTTAGAACTTATCTTATAGTCAATTGCCGGTAACAAGATGTCGATCTACATTGCCTTCAAATTTCCATGAATCGAATATGTCGGAAAGTGCGGAAACTTTTTCTAAATAGATGGATTTTGCCCCGAATCAGGCTCTATTTATAGTTGATTCCGCGACAATACGAGCTATTTTTTCATATCCGGTTATCTCTTATTGCCCAGAGACAGGATAGTAACCTTTGTATCCTGGATTAATCTGATCGTCAAAAACTTTTGGCTTTTTGCCCTTGTGACACTGCGACAGGTGAGCATCTTTAAGGGTCGGGGAAAGAAAGACTTGCGGCCCGATCTCGCAGCGCTTGAGGCGTTTGTGCTTCTCATTAGTAAAGATATTCCCTCCAAGAATATTGAAACCCTTCTAGCCTCCCCGGTTTAAACTCGACGTTGCGGTAAATCGTGATATAGTTGCTGAGGAAAAAGCGATGGCGGTCTCCGAAATACGGGGAAATAACAAACACACAAGACAGCCCTTTATAAAAATCTCGTAAATGAACAAGGCTATTATATCAGTAATAATCAAAGAAAGAATAAATTTTTTGCGACCCTGCAGAGCTAAGAGAACGGCGACCTTTTCTTTATTATCCTTATCTTGCCTTGTTCGCAATTCTGTACCTCATTGGCAATTGCTGCTAACGGATTGAAGAATGAACGGTACCCCGATGCCTTCAGGCACGACTTTTCTGAAGGGGTTAGGCTAAAGGCCAACCAGTGAACGGGATCTTTTACCCGAGAAGCAGAATCAACAAATTTGATGGGAAAAACCGTGCCGGTTCTCCGACCGTAATAGGACAGGAAAATCGGCGGACGCAATGCGGTTACGATACGATACGAGCTCTTTCCCGTGTATCTCACTTTCAAATTCTCTTATTCTTGCTCCCCGGTTTGTAATCAGCTGGCAAGATATCTGGGTTACCGGATGCTATATCGAGGAAACACTGGAAACACTTGTAACCAAGAAACATGAAAGCACGTTTTCTGTCTTCTTTGAGAAACTATTTTCTCGTCCTCTCCCACACTTCGCGTAAAGTCTTCGTGAATGGCCTTTCTAATCCAACCATCTCACGAAATCACGATGCAAGCCACCGCGTGTTTTTCGACCCCAGTAACAGTTGGCTGAAATGCCGACCATTGCATCACAGTGACTGAGTGCCGCCTAGAAAGTCTCGAGGGTGAAGAAATGTGCGTCAGTATCTTTTTCCCTTTGTTCTCCGCTTTTTCTCACAGGGTTGCATGGCATAATCGCTGGAGCCAGATGCGTTGGCTGGCCTGGAACTAGACCGTATTTTGCCTGCGACCAAGATCCCGCCGCGAAATTGCCCGAATCCGTAGAAGTTATACAAATCCTATCTGTACGATACTTTTATCTATGAAGAAAGAAGTAGACAGAAGGAACATTTGACTATTGCAGTCTCAACTCATTCGGTGGATGACCACCCTTGGTCGCTTCGGCTTTGGGTTCCCCTACATTCAGTAATAGAGATACATGGATATGTAATCTGCCGGATGGTTGCTTTCTGGGGGGGCAAAGGCGCCGGGGAGTGTTCGCTTGTTTCCTGAGTTCAGCCTCGCATTTTCGATAAATCGTGCGAGAGAAGGATTTTCCCTTTCCCGCACAGAAGTACGTATGGTAAGAGAGAGCAGTGCTGCAGTACATACAGTTATAGGAGCAGATACATGCCTTGACATTCTCGCCATCCTTTATTATTCTATATCTCTTTATTTACTTCTTTTCAATTTCATAATTCACGAACAATCCTCTTCGACAATTTCACAATAGTTCCTTCCATATCTGTGGTTCACGAGACGAGTGTAACGTTGACATGTGACATTCTGGAATGTCCTCCACTGTATAACAGAGGAGAGGGTTAGGGCTTGGCCTGTCAAGATTGCTAAGACAAAGAGCACGGGATCATCGACGAAGAAATCCCCGCTTGGACGATCCTGCCACCCGCTTAAACGATTTTTCTGTCCTACAAACAACAGCAACACAGAGGCAGAAGCGGCGTTCACAAAGACCATGAGCTGGACGAGGAGGCGGTCGTAACGGGCTCTTGATGCCGTCCGAGAAGGAGGATCACGGCGACCGGAGGGAATTGTGGAAGACTCGGACTCGGTAAGGTGTCCTCTTAGTTTACGGACGAGCCTGTCGCCGTATTTGCCGTCCTATCGTGCCTCTGGCTGTACTCTGCGACCATATTCTTCCTTCGACGAGGCAACTATTCCTCCGTCGCAAGCGGGGAACATTTCCACCCATGATCAGCAACCGAAGCGTCCTCCATAAGAGTACAGTTACACGCGGGGACGTGTTTTGATTCAGTGGGGTGCCGGATAAAACTGGCGATGCACGGATAATACGATCTCGTTGTATCTGCATGCGGCGGGAAGATGGGCACGCTAGTGGTGCCAATTGCAGGTTTGTCGTTTTTGTATCATCTTCCTTGGCGTATCATATTCGAGCGTATTTTGTCGTCAGCAGAACGCTAAAAACGTGAAATGAAATTTTCGCAGTCAACGCCAAACAACACCGGCCCCATTACTGGACGCTGCCGGTCGACATACCCGAGAGCGATAACTACGTGATCAATTTGTCCCGGCGAGAAGATGCCACGGCAGGAAGCACCGCGCTAAGTATCCTGCTCCTCGGTCTTCTATAGCCAGACATTTACCGTGAAAAACGCGGGTCGCGTTGAAGCGTCAGATCCTAGACGTTTCGCAACCGGCATCGGTGCTCCAGTTGCCAGCGTCACCGCGCCGCCGGCCGACGCGACCGACACCCCGACGACACCCCGCCGGTTGATACACCGACTTCAGTCGT
>AZLU01000320.1:0-35743 GCA_002224055.1 Pezizomycotina sp. ARF18 | reverse complement strand
ATAATTATATTGGTAGATAGAGATGTTAAGCTATAGTTAGGGATATTATAGTTAGTAGATATTTATAAATAATTAATAAATTATTATAACGAAAATATCGCGATGTTCCAGCAGATGCGGCGTTGTTAAAACGCAGGTTCTTCGAGAAGCTAAGGTTTCTTTATCGCCGGGTCGTCAAAGCTACTTACTCATCTTCATTTAAAACGCTCTTGTAAAGAACGCGTTGGCCACTCCTTGAACCATCCCTAAAGTTTCCGACGCGGGAAAGCAGCAATGTTAAGTCACCTTCGGGCATGGTCACAGGGACAAACATCTCGTGATCGCCCTTTTAATCACGCACTGTGACTGATACGACTTTTTTAGCTACTGCGGACTAATTCTATTTCCCCATCGGCGGCCTCCGCGGGGAAATGTAAAGGGCGTTGATTTTCTCAAGACTTGGAAATATACGTTATTGTGCGTCATGGTGCATATAAAGTTACAGAGAAAACCTCTAGAAGGGTATTGGAAGATTCTAGCGAGACTGCGTGGATTCCTCCAGCGCTCACTTTCATTCTAGATGCATGTTAAGTTTGTTAAACCTTGGACAATGCAGCATGTTCTCAAGTTCAACAAATTCATTGAAGTCGTATTAGGAATTATAATTACAGGGATTACATAGATTGTATAGTACATGAATACGAAACATCAGGCCTGACGATAGGTTGAAACGCCGATTTTGTGAATGTAGGAGATCAATACTAAAATACTCGTAGTGTTCTAGGAAATATGCAAGACTAGAGATATTGTGACACGAACATTTAAAAAAATTGATAAAAAACGGTTGGTAAATCTGGAATCACCAATGACGGTCAATGCAACGAACGCCCGCACCACCGCCGTCGCAATCGTCCAGAACACCGAAGCTACCATCTCCAACCACTCGACCACCCATTGATCGCGCGCCTCTCCCGGCCGGATTGTGAGCGTGCCTGGGAGCAGTTGGGACTTGTAACCTATTGATGTCATCTTGGTCGCCGTCTCTTTGCTGAGTGATATCAACCCGATACTGGACCTCCAAGATGTTCGATCGCTGGAGTGGTGATTGATAGTGGGTTCACTACCTCTCGACCGGACGGAGCATCCCTATTGAGACTTCTTCGATTAGGGCTAGGCCGAGGATAGCTTCCGCGTCGAGGGGTTGCACAAGTCCTGCTGGCGCTCGCGTGGCTATTCAGACTGTAATCTCGGTCAAATACAGCTGGTGGAGATGAGATACCCGGTCGCCGGAAGTTCCGATCAGGTATGGGCCAAACGGCATCTACGTTTGTATCTAACGGCGCGATCAAATCCCGATCGAGAATGCTCTTCGCCCCTATCGTAGAAGTGGTGGCGTTGGCTCTGGACTTCGCTTTGCTCAGAAATGCTTTCCCATTGCGCTCTCGCCGTCCTCGTACCAGCCGGACGTTTCCGCAAAGTTTGCTGCGCTTTGCTGATTTCCACTTCTCGTGGGTTCGAATTTCGCAGGGATGTATCTGAGCCGGGTAAACGCCCAAGACACTTGAACAGGTTTATGTAGTGCCTAAGAACCGGCGCGCGAGCAAGTGATCCGAGAATTGTCTCACGTAAACATAATATGAGGACCGTTTGTAATTTCCACGTATAGTCGTACGAGGGTCGTAAAATAGGAAGCGGATGAAGAGTGCCAGCTTCACCGTCGATAGTACGCACACAACCAGGCCGAGGCCGAATACTATCACCAGACCGACGCGCTGCGAGGCTGGGAGGCTAAGCGCCACAGGCTAGATAAAGGAAGGAAGAATATCAGTAATTACTGAAGCAGCTCAGCACACGTACGAAGGTAAGGATGCCCCGCTGCGATTGACAACTACCGTTGGCTGAATTAGGGTTCCAGAAAGCCGCGGCTGGTGTGCATTGGAAAGCGTCGGCGAAAATAACGATTGGCGAGGTGATGACGAAGAATGCGAGTACCAACGGAGTATTAAGTAAGTAGTCGTGTGCCGAGCTTGGAAAAGATGCGATAGAAGGAAATGAGGATAGATAGGTACACTATGACATGGCTGAACGAGAAGAGAAGGAAGATAATGTATATCCGCTGAAATTTTTTTTTTTTTTTTGGCTCAATGTTAGCCACGGATATCCAGAAAGGTCATCGGCACACATATATACTAGCAATAGATCGCGCACTTACAATTCGTGAAGTCATGAGGTTAGACTCATTGATAACTCGATGTCAAGAGCATCCCATATATGCATTCCCATACCATAGTGACTCTGTTGAAGCAATAGTGCATTAACGGCCGCGATAGGTAACTATATTGCGCCAACGATGATTTCGAAATCAGTAACTGCTAGAACATGAATCAAGAAGATAACGACAGAAAGCAAAGAGCTCAAGGCGCATACCAATGAAATAATAATCAGTAAATCGTCGAATCCAAGCACCTATTCTTCCACCTTGCAATATCCTTAATGCTACGCTGATACCTGCGAGGACGAGAAATGATATAATGATTGGCGCCGTCGAGTATCGTAATCTTCCATGTGACCTCCTTCTTCATCCTTAGCCTTCGGCCACAATTCGTCTATGACTTTCGCGGCGGTTTGAAGTATCGTCAAGTACATGTTGGCGCCTCTAATATGATTGCCGTTCTGAGTCTTGATAGCGATGGCCATAGAATGATTATATATACTGCCGAGGAGTCTTGGAGCATTGATTTAGCAAACCTAAAATCTTTGATACTGTAGCAATAAAAAAGAAATATCCGAGCATACGGTAATACGAAACTTCCCACAAAAGGGGAGAACCGAGATCTTTTTTATAAGTCCGCAAATTGAATCGCCTGATCGTGGGGGTGTTAAGAGCAAGATACGATGAACCCCGTGTTTCTTCGTGAGATATATATGAACATCAAAAGTGAAATAGCAAAGGACGAATAATAAAAACGAAAGAAAAAGAAAACATGCAGATGGATTTTTAAAAAACGAAATCTACGTATCGACTCCCGGGTAGATCCACAATGTCCGATTATGGGTTGGCCGTACGTTTATTCGTAAAGAATGCCAGATAATATTGCAGAAAATCAATAGAGTATCCATAGTCCTGGGTGTACTGATAGGGGAAATCGTCCAGATGGGCAATAATCGTGAGAAAACTTTTTAAAAACGACAAACTTTTTCAAAAGATTTACATATCCCTCATCTTTTTGCCGCTGCAGATCTGCGCGAACCGAATTATAGCTCTCTAGAGATATTGGCCCCCATTTTCTGCGTGTTTTCGGTCCTGGAGTGACAGGGGTGTGTTCTGCATAATTCTATTCGATCGATCGACCCAGTCAATGTCTAGACATGGTATGCGGTTAGAGGCATGGGGCATGTTTGAGAGTTAGGGTTAGACGTGGCTATTCCCCGCAGGCGGTATATGCTCTCCCAAGGGCCAGGGCAGCTGGCAGAAAGCGCTCGTACCTCTCGCTAGCGTTGCTGCAAGCCCGCGCCACCTGCAGAAATTTCGTTTCAAAAGAGATAGAAGACTTCTGGCCTACCAGAGACAATGAAAGACCAGCAATACCGGACCGGACGGCACTTTTACCCATCATTTAGTTATTATCGTGCCAAGTATATCACGTCTTGCGCCGTGATCCGTAGTCATGATACTATTTTACGTTGAAAAGAGGCGAGTCACGAAGTTACAATCTTTACAGGCTCGGCTCAAGGCGAAACTAAGAAACCCCATCATGCCTTTGTTATATACAGTTTCTCGAAGATCGGAAAAATTCTGCACCAGACTACCATCGGGCTTTCTTAAAACATGCAAAGGCGTGAGATAGGAGTACTTAGACCCTCAATCTAAGGTACGACGAGATTAGAATCGGTTAGAGAAATAGGAAACATGGAGATGATCTCTCTGATCAGCCAAGGGGTGAAAGAGGAATATCTAGAGAATTTAAGATCTTCACAATCTTATTCGCCGTGATATCTTCAGGTGAGCGCCAAACGCGTGCTCCGTGGATTCGCCGTTTCTGGGAACTGCGAGAAATGGCCTGACCTCGCCGCGGACTGACCCCGCAAATCAAAACAGCCAGTAAACCTAAGTAGGTATTCCTAGGTAAACAGTCATAACTATACAAAAACTCTAAATCATACGCATCCATTTATATAAATTCACGATATATATATCAAACACTGATGATTAGATGTTTATATCCACGTGTGCCTGTGGGGCGAGCCCGTGGGACGCATTGCTTCCCTGCTTGTTGTAACAAAAGGGGATAGGGTCGGTTTCGGCTGCCGTTTATCTGTAGCCCTACGATAGCGAGAAAACGTTGAAACAGTTCTCCCAGGGAGTAAACAAATCGCCGGATTACCCCTTTCGTCACTTCCCAGGGGAACCAAGAAACAACAACGCAAGAAACTTGGAAACACCACTCCCCAGTATCGCGATCGATCATACCGTCTGAGATATCGGCACATGGCCCTTGATACATTCCCTGCGCCGGCGTCAGGGTTATTATCCAATAACGGTACTGGTAGCCTTGCCTACACTTTAGACACCCCTGTGGGTTGTCGTGATAGCCAATGTGACGTCTCCTTCCCAAGCGGCGTACATATCAGGATTGATATGGATCGCTCCAGGTCCTCTTTTAAGCAAGTTTTATCTAGAGTTTAAGCTATAAACCGCGATTGCATTATTCGCTAAAGCAAGAACCGAGCGCCACCTCTTATACCCTTACATACAAAGGGAAATAGGAGCGACACGGGTTACTTCTTTGCGATATCCCAAAGTCATTGTCCTCATGATATGGTTGATCTCCAAGCACGATTTACCACAGTCGTGAATGTGGAGCATGTCTTGAGGACGAACGGAAACGGCATTTACTGTTTCGAATTACAATCTTACGATGCCCGAGAGCTATAGATGTTCTTGGGGAAGTCAAGCCCGCATCATACAACAGGATTCAGAAGGCAAATGGACCCCAAAGTTGAGATATAAAAAGGAGAAAATTAGGTCCATCGCCGCTAGTACTACGCTAGAGTTCAAGGATGTAATCTAAGGAGACTACTGTGTTGGGAAAACGCCGCTCTCTGGAGCGCCATTAACATTAAAATCTACAAAGTAGGCATTATCATGGGTTTCGCTGATCATCAAATCTATTGAGAGTTCCGTATTAACAGATGGCACCTCTACTCCAGGTAATAATCTCCGGAGTTCAGTATCTGCAGAGAAGAAATTTTCAGTAGATCATACCCTGGATTGCTATAAATTACCTACTGGCGTCAATGGTTCGGTATATTGTAACCAAAAGAAGACAAGAATCCAACAATTGAGATTTCCAATTCTTTGGGATCTTAATCGTATTGCAGGTCTCCATCGCTTGGGCCACTCCGCATTTTTAGGTCTATGAGATATGTATACGTATTGAGTTTTTATGGCAGAGCGATTTATCGAGTATTGTCCCATTTAATGATCATAGCATGACCATGTCTATGAAGGGATAACTTAGAAATTGAACTTAAGTGCTCGAGGGGTTAGAATACATAGGTCTTGGCGTGGGGGAGATCCTACACTAAAGGAAGTCTTAGCTAGTTGTATAATACTTATTGAGCAAATTGGAATATTAAAACAGTATACTCCTTTCATATACTCAACAGTTCAAAAGGCCTCGAGAATCATTGCTCGCGGATGAACGCGACAAACATCTACCGAAATCCAGTTTCTCCTCTAGTCCGAAGTCTAAATAAACTCATACGTGCGTCGTGATATTCAGGAACGAGAGAACAATATGCTGTGGTTTTTCAGAACATTACTTCACATAGAAGTTTTCCCGATCATCCCCAATCGTGTTGCGTTGGTTCAGTGATATCGAATAACCAAGGAAACACCATAGCGAACCAACTCGTCCACAGTCAAGCTTGCGGGATTACCGTTTTAAGAAAGTTCTTAGCGTATTTCCCAATTTCCCCGTGGTTATGTTTGGTGTGTTTTGCAAGGCAAGTTTGAGCCTCAAGGACTACGAAATAGGAAACGGGAATACCGTATAAGGTATTCCGGAGTATTCCACGAGCCAATAAAATAACGATCCTCATTAATCGTGCTTAAACAAGGGAGTGGATTGGATAACGGGTATCGCGGTTCAAAGGATGGTCTTTGACTCTTTGATCTCTTGTTTATGATGAACTCGTGGGTGTATAATGGCAATATTATGATATATAGTATAATATCAATGAGTCCATATCATAGCAGTATTCTGAACGCGGATCCGTTGATCCTTTGTCTGGGTAATTTTGTTTAAAGCAGTGATGGATGATGGTGAGTTGCACTACGAAGGAATTTCGCTCGCGTCGTCGTAAATTGTTCCATGTCGCTCATGAAATCTCTTGATTCATGCTTCGGTTTCTTAGCTAGATACGCGACGATCAAGACAAAGTCTCCCATAAGCCCCTGTCCTTGTACCGACGATAGCTTAATATAGAAGCAAGCCTGAAAAATCCCTGGGTCTTGTGGGACAAGCGCTAACGAGGAAACGGGAAAAAAATGTATCAAAGACGTGGAAAATATACCTCAGGGAGGAGAACTTCTCCAATCTTGTGGGAATCATGGCTTAAGTTAATCTGCTTTCGTTCACATTATATTAATATTAACATTACAATATTAACGGCTACAGGAGTTATCCACATTGTCGTTGGGGAAGATATAATTTCCCATGCTATATAGAAGTTTGCGAAGGTTTCAGGTAGGGAAATTCCTTGACACGAAGGGAAGAAAGATGTGAGATCGGGTCGAAAGAGGTATTCCCCGTCTAGGCTCATCGTTTCCACCCGTGACTTGCAATCCACGATCCAAAATCCGGCGAATCAGACTAAAAAGCGAGCCAACAATACAGCGTTGTGGGGTTACCGTAGCGTTGAAGCAGCGGTGGTTCGTGCGACCCTAAATTAAAAACCCCTCAAATCGTGACCGCCTGTCGAAAAAAAAAAAAAAAAAAAAAAAAAAAAAACTGCCTGCTTTCTCCACCCTCGAATTGCGCGCCTTATGCGCTATTGGCTGGCCACGAAACTCAAAAGCCTAGGCCTTTTTGGGTGGGAACAGCCATCGGGACTTTTCTTCCTTTTCCTCTTTAGCGGGTTCATCAGACTCGCTGCTCCAAATGCTGTTGTTGCGCGCCCAAGCCTTAGGACTCCAAGAACTTCGCCGGGACGAGCATGGCGTGGGACCGGTGAACTTGAAGACCCTGAAGCCGGTGTCTTAGGCCTGGGGGGCGGGGGCGCTGCCGTTGCCTGTAGTACGCCTGGCTCTGCTGGTGAAATAGAAGCCTAGCATGGGAATGCAACTACATATAACCGTAAGGCAGTTCTCCCAGCTACATATTATAGCGACCGGGAAGTAGTACCTAGATATAAAAATTTGCGAAGAAAAATTGTTAGTGTACACCTCTATCTCGTGGGGTCTTAAGAAAGGCGGACTTACAAGTGATATCGTACAAAGGGTCGTAGAATAGTAGGCGACCGAGTAGAACATCTTGACAATTGATAGTATGCAAATTCTGTACGCGAGAACTTTAACAACGGGCACCTCGAAGCGAATAGTTCGGCGAATTGCAAAAAGTGACACCTTACCCGAGACCGATACCGAACGAGAAGAGTAACCCGATTTTATTCATCAACGGCACTTGTATTTGCCACAGCCTATTCAGCGGAAGAGCGAATAGGGCTACGTTCCCGAGACAGTTTAGGAGCTTCCCCACAACCATAAAAGATCGCTGTTGCGAACAACTCGCTTTCATGACTCTTGCATCCCAAAAGCTTGAACTGAAGACACTGAAATATATCTGCCGCGATTATAACAAGCGATGATGCAAGGAGGAAAATAGCAGCGGCATGAAGTGCTCGGCGCATGTGTCTCTCCCAACATGGTCGAAGATACGATAAAGAAAGGTCAATATCGCTGCGCGAGCGATTATGTGACTGATTGAGAGAAGAAAGCGCAATCAGAAACATGTACTGTAAACAATTTTGGATCTGAGGCTCAGTCATGTGTCATAAGTTGGCATCTTCCAAAGTATCCATCACAGCGAACGAAGTGGAGTTCACTGGCAAGCTGACGTACCAATCTCTCGTCTTGAGCAGTTCGAGCGTTTATCAGACCAGTCGCGACTGCATCCACTATGCATTCCAATCCCCAGTTCCTTAGGTTGCAATCAGGAACATGACAATGACCATGGGTCCCTATGATTTTTAAGAAATGACATTAGAATAACACTACCCCAGGATATAAGAAGAGAGAGCATTCGCGAGGAAACATGAGGGTGTTTACCATGGCAATAACGGTAAGCAGGTCATCCAACCCAATGGTCCTTGTTCAGGACCTCGCTATCAACCGTAGTCCGACAAAGACGATTGCAATGATTGTAATTGGCAGTATAAGTAATACTGTGTGCCTTCCAGCATCGTCTATATATGCGGGTTCGATGATAGTCTCGTTCCCATAGGCAAGAGCTGGCCCATTCGGCCACCGTGCCACGACCTCGATTGGGGTGCGAACACTGTCCTGGTCGGCATTTTCCTAGATGTTGATCAGATTTAAAGCTCTTGATAAACCTGGCCCAAGTCTATAAGTACAGCAGAAAGTAATAGAGACCAAGTTCTTGGTCCTGTTAATATGGGCATGGAGGATATAAAAAGACCATCCTTTTAGCAGTATGGAATAAATTGCACATGGTCCTTTTCATGAAACTCCCGTGATATCATTGCAATACAAGATACATGAAGTATAGCAACGATGGCCCACTCTGTGCCACACCGGAATGCCGACGAGACAGATGAATTTAGAATTGATCTCCGGGATGGTTGATTAGAATTATAAAATTAAAATTATGGAGGTTTATGCGGAAGGCTTCTTACGGTCTTCTTTCCTGGCCAAAGAAGGCGATGTAGGGTTTAACGAGACCACACATTTTCTATATAAGGGAGTTCACAGGAGGATGAGTCCTTATATTGCTCCTATCTATGACGGTTTCACAGGGTTAGACGTTATGATCCCAATGAGCGATGGCAAAGGTGATAGAAGCATGAAGCGACGGCGTGACTCGTCGCGGCGTAAAGAGCAAGGTCAGCTTAGCTTTCGGCTGTTTAGAACCTTGCTTTGTTTCACGCTTGAAATGCTAAGCATCACGGCGGAGAACTTGCCTGGATGCGGTTACGAACTTGGAAGTTGCAGACTACGGTTCCTCGGCCCTTTTTTTTCACAT
The DNA here is from genome assembly GCA_002224055.1 of Pezizomycotina sp. ARF18. Taxonomy (NCBI): domain Eukaryota; kingdom Fungi; phylum Ascomycota; species Pezizomycotina sp. ARF18. Next base: position 26,498 of record AZLU01000320.1, on the reverse strand, counting down.
GCTACGTACGGCTAGGAGGCTTTATAGCTTAAAACGGGCGAAAAAACCATGACTCGGCGTTTCGTAACGTTCAAAGTCGATAAGTGCACACTAGCGTGATCGAATTAAGGGCCATCGGTCGGCGAAAGCCTCGAACCTAGGGATACAGTAGTATTGGGCCGCGTACGTGCTGGCCACAGTGCCGTTATGCCCGCGACGCTCATCGCTATATGAGCTGTAAGCCCTAAAATAACTATCTAGTATTTATGGCAGCAAGGCGTTCGCGATTGCTGGAGAACCCGTCCAGAAGTATCAAATGCCGCATCTTCCCGACGCAATGAAGAATTTCCGGCAGGGTCCGGACTCCGAAGCCGTTACAAATTCTGAAACACGCGCCAAGCAATACAACGACCGCCTTGGAGCTCTAATTCCATCGCGACTCTAGTTTCCGTACTTTGGACAAGTCATTCTAGAAGTAACGTGGATTGTTCCCCGATATTCTCCGATATCATGAAGAATTCAATAGACATGGAGCTAGCCAGAAGCTTGGAGATGTTTGAACCGTTTCAACTAATGCAAACGGGAACCGTCTTCTACGAAGCGGTGCTTCAAACCTTCTTTCCTAGCTCTTCCTGTTACGGATCACGGCGACGTCCCCAAGATTCGCAACTTGATAATTTGAAACAGAATATCATGTCGTCTCAGACTCTGGAGCGCGATTATGCCGCTGGGGCTATCGCGTTGCAACTGGAAGGGCTGCATCTGCAGAAGCACCGTTGCAAAGACAAAAACAAGGCTAACGACGCGCCAGACTTCGATGTCGCGGTGGATGAACTCACCGCCGAGCTTGAAAACCTGAGTACTACTATTCAGGACAAGAAGCTAGCTATCAGTATAGCCAAAGCATGTGCGATGGATGTCCATGCAATCTCAGAAGCCTTAGAGACGAACGCACCGCTCAGTCTGACCGCGAGCACGCCATGCGCCTGGTTGGAGGACAAACAACTACCGCTCGTACGGATAACGCAAGTGGCGCAACGTCAACTATCAGTTATAGCGAGCAGTTTGAGAGTCGGGAGACTAACTCCGTAAAGCCAGGGGATCTCGAATCGATAGTGATTCAGATGATGAAGCCAGCCACTCTCGAACTCAACAAACTTAAGGGTCAACGCAAAGCAGAACAATTTTTCTCAGAAAGAAAGATCAAATGTGGTGCTTGCCGTGACAGGATCCGCTTAACTGACAACGTTAAATGCCCTTGCGCCATAATTACTGCAAGGAGTGCTTGAAGTCTTTAGTCATGAGGTCTACTAAAGATGAAAGTTTGCACCCTCCTCGCTGTTGTCGACAGCCCATCTTGCAGTCCACGATTGAGGATTTGCTGTCAATAGACGAATTAGGGATCTTCCGCGAATCTGAAGTAGAGTTTAGCACTGTGTACCGCATGTATTATCCTAACACAGAATGTGGAAAATTAATCACCCCAAACGACTACGCGAACGGTCCAGGTATCGCCCGCTGCGGTCATTGTCAGGCTGAAGTTTGCATGTATTGCAAGAATGCCTTCCATACCAGGGATTGTCCCCAGGATGAAGCTCTCCAAGCCGTTATTTCTATGGCACAGGCGGAATCATGGCGTCGTTGTACCAACTGCAGTACCATGATCGAGCTGAATGGAGGCTGCAACCACATATATAAGGCTTTGAACTAGTCCCATTTCTCTGACAACAAGCTAATATTTTCTCTCATCTTTCTTTTTGACAACGAATAGGTGTAATTGCGGATCAGAATTCTGTTATATTTGTGGCCTTACTTGGAAGACTTGTATCTACGATGCATGGCAAGAGCAAAACCTAATCAGGCCCGCGGAGGCCGTTGTCGATCGTGAAGCCGCTGGTCCCATGCTGCAAGCCGTCAGGCAAGCGAGGGTTCGCAATATAGTCCGGAGATCCAAGAAAACCATGAATGCCTCCATACGTACAGGAAGATTCCACCGACTGGACGAGTATCGTAGGCGCGGCTATAGGTGCGAGATGTGCGGCGACCGTCATTGGAAATACATCTTGGTCCGCAAGCGCTGCCATCTTATTGCCTGTGAAAACTGTAGAAGATATCGGATCTAAATTCTTAAAGGACATTTGAACGAGTATATTGAAAATGTAGGGCTGGCCGCTTTCACACAAGTTCGGCTAGCAATTAGATATCGCGGGAGATATCATGGTGAGGGAAGAAATTGAAACATGGGCGCTTCATAATTGCATGATACTGCAGAGGGGTGTAAAAAAGCAAAGGAATCAGGGAAGTTCAAGTTCGGATTCCTATAGTCTTTAGAAAGGCAAAGTATACCTCAGAATCCAAGAAGCAAGTTGATATCCGATATTTAGCCTATATGCATAAGGATCAATAGGATTTAGCAATTCAATCCAGCAAGAAAAGCACTTTGTGCGTAAATTCAGTAATATTAAAGATGGACTGCCTGTATCTTAGCTATACTTTAACTGTCTCCGAGCCATGTAAACGCAAAGATATCCAAGTTTGACATGCGTGATCTCGATTTTTGAAAAATGTTAGCTGTGTATTTGCAATACCGAATCACCCTACCTCCCCTCCCTTCTGCGGTGATGTGATTGACCTTATGAGTCTAGATTTTGTATTCTTAGGATCTTTAGCGCCTCAATCCACGCGTCTTCTAGTATTAAGTTCTATGAGAAATATCTTCGTGCGAAATCGGTTCAACAAAAAAGGCGTCTCGAAGCTATACAAGGTTCCAGTAAGCCTATAAACTACCGGCAGACGTCACTGTACGTCCCATAGAAGTGCCTATACTTTTTCTGCATGCACTGCGGCATTCTATATATGCAAACCAATAACTCAATTACCCAGAGATCTCGTGATGTTTACTCATACCGCTGCATCCACAAGCTTGGCTCTGGGCGCTGCATACAGGTTCTGGACGCTCCGCCCAGCTGGAGCCGACGGATCCGCCTGTCTATCAATTCTTTGATACATGCAATAGCATGTTCATCCGATCTTGGCGTAATTCAAATTCCCGGGTTATTGGAATAGAGAGAAGTAAAAGATCAGATAATCCAAGTTTGGACACTTGGACTCCTCGCGCTTCATAATATTGCCAAGTGATAGACGCCGACTTGGCAGGCCTCGTGTCGCCCGGCGTGTTGGCTACCTAGACTTCGGCGTAGATTGGTCTCCTCTGCCTCAGACTCCTGCAGAACTCTGACTGGTGGGGTTGATATCGAATCGGCACGTGCCCGCGCCAGAAGAGCTTGAGAGGAGCCCAAGGAGTCTCAGCCTAATAAGTTCACAAGTAATTTATAGAACCAATAGGCCTTTTCTAAAAAAAAAAAAAAAAAAAGAGCAGGTGGGAAATGTAATCCTGCCTGAAGTGACATGGAGTCACATTATAATACCGAGGGTAAATCGTCCTTCTCTTGAGAAGTTTCTGGAAGTCCTAAAACCTTGCCCAAAACCTGTGTGCCGCTTCATATAATTTATAGAACATCTACCACCGGGGTCTACAATCGCGAAACATAAAAGCGAATGTTTTCTTCCCGTGGTGTATAACCTGAGAGACAACTCATCAACTATTTTACATCAGACAAGGGTCAAGATAACCCTTCGAGCTAATACAGACTAATATCCCAAAGGCTCCGTCTTTCTCCACAAGCGGGAAGCGACGAACTACTCGGCACGAAGCTACTGCGCGATCGCTGAGGCTTGTCATCTTCCCATCGAGAAAGGTAAGAGCTAATACTTTTTCGTGCCTGAGGGCCTGCCTGTAACTGTTAACATCCTGTAGCAGGACCACTAATGCGACCGTTTCCTCGTTGCAACCCCTGCCTTGTCCTGAACGTTCTATCTTCCCTTCTAACCTTTTATATCCTTACCTCGAAAAAACACCCTAGGACTTGAAAAATATGCACTCTAAACCTTCTGCGAACATGGTCACCCTCGTCATTATTACAATAAAGACGAGACAGTTGTCACTTATACGGGCGACGAACGAGGGGTTTTCGAGAAAAGGCAAAAAAGTAAGGGAGAAATTTCGCTCGCTTGGCGAAATCTAACAGGGAAATTTCTGTTGCTGCCTTCTCCTTTAACCAACAACAACGTTGATTATCGCGAAATTGCAATTGGATTAAAAACTGCCGATCGTGATTTTTGTCCTTCCTTCTTCCGGTGTCTACCCTCGGAATAACTTTCTGCGAAAAACTGCTATCAGACTTATCTTTGAACTTTTAGTTCGAAGAGCAATATAACGATCGGAGGAAGGAAAGCCGGAAAGAAAAGGGGGAGGGTGAGCATTGTCTCTGGCGGTGCATACTTGCGTTCAAACGTGTGCATTGGTTCCACACGGGGAATTCTTCCCACCTTGTAACTGGCTGGTCCTTTCTTTCACGGAGAAGGAAATCGTAATAGGAAAACGGTCCAAAAATGGATTAGAAACAACGTGAGAGGCCGTTATAATTAGATCTAGATCTTCAGAATCATAATCCTTTTTCTCTTGATAGGTCATCGGAGGTCTTGGTCACGGTGTTAATTTTCAGAGCCTTCGACTTTCTGCAGATATATATATGGACGATCTTAAGCTCACCGCCACCAGCCACGTCTTCTTGTCGGCGTCAACCGTTGAAATACTTCATACCTCTTGCGTTTCGTTCCTGTACCGCGATGAATCCTCTCTCCCCTGCTTTCGAACATGGGGAATGGATCGATTCGCAAAAAACTATAGAAAAAAATAACCGTGGTTGCCTTCTCCGTGTCACTGTTCTGTTCGTTTTTTTTTCTTGGTGTTTTCTCGGCGGTTACGAGAATGGTTCAAAGGCAGTAAGGACTAACAAGGGGTAATCTTACATTTACGGACGGTGATGAACATCAACATACCGTATTCGTGGTGTTGAGGACGGGCCAAGCTCTTGGTAAGACTTGGATTGTCAAAGTTTAGCTCGGTCGCAGATTTGTTGCTCATTTGTTGTTTTGTTTTTTCTTTCATGTCAATCATACAGCCGCCAAGTACGGTACACGCCTGGGTCCCTGCGAGTCTTACTGCCGTAACAGAATTCAAACATGAAAACAGAGAAGGGAGGAACTCCAAGACTTTATGTGTTCATTCCCCTTTATCGCTAATAATATTAGCAGCATTTCTATAGTAACTTTATAGTATTGGCAAAAATCTATATTAGCTTAATATAGGAAATTAGACGTGCAAATGCTGTCCACTCCTCCTGCGGAGGTATTAAAATGCGGGACGGCCTCCCGATCCTGTTGGTTTTAGGTACCTATTTCTCCTGGTCGAGTATATTTCTCCGAGTCTCTCTCCACATTTACATGGGCTTTTACAATATTTTTTATATAAATGAGTATATATATCCATGATTCTTCGATAAAACCTAAAGAGTCTCGACTTTTTTTGCTCTCGCATTTTATATCGCCACCGTCGATAAATAGTATAGGGAACGAATCGTAAACCCATTAACACAGAATGGAGCCCCACCAAAAGAAACAGCTTCGCCAGCTCGGTCTCCGAGTCACCCTCTTCTTTTTCGCCTTAACCGCCTCTATTCTCTTCCTCGTCGCATGTATCCGCGAGACGGGTACCCATCCGTACGTAACATATCAAGAAGGCGTCGGCGCTACAGCCTTCGGTGCTACAGCGTCGCTACTATCACTCACCGCGACGGTAGTGAATACCTTCCGCATGCCATGCTCCCGCTTCTGTCCTATAGTATACCTCAACGCTGGTCTCGACTTCTTCGGTTTCGTACTGCTGTTAGCGGGCGTCGGTTTCAATGCGATGTTCGACGTTAACAACAACTTTGGCGATCTGAAAAATAGGAGGTTAACGTGTACGAAGAACGAGGTAATTATCGGTTTTCAGAGCATGAAGCAATGTATAATTTACGAGAAAGGATCGGCAATGATGAAGTCGGCGGAACGGTTGTTATGTTCTTTGCGCGTAAGTCCATATTCTTGTTCCTACAGCGTCTTTGCTTTTATATGATACATGAAACTAATCAATATGGCTTTTATAGCATATTGCACATCGTCGCTTTTGCGTGCTCCGTTCGCCGGTGGAAGAAGATGAGAAAGCTCAGGGCCGAGGTCATGGAGGGAAAGAAGCGCCGGATTCGGCGGACAGCAGTAGGACCAACAGCGCAGTCGATCATTCGATTGATAAGCTTAGCAGTAGGACTGACTCTGTTTAAGTGCCTAGTACCGCCAAACGCTAGCGATAGCCTTCGGTCATGATTTTCGATGCATTCTTTCAGCCATTTTCTTTCTTATATAAATATTGAACTTTTTAACCGTTTCTCGTTCATATGCGCCTTTTTCAAGCGCCGCTTAATCTTATGTTTTTGCTGGTCGGCGTTCATTGCATTGTCTTGGTCTCATCTTCAGATTCTCACCCAATCTTCTATTGCTCCTCTACAACATCTTCATCCCTCATTCTTTCTCATGTACCCTGTCCGTTACAGTGCTTATGCCACTAAAATTCCCTCCCTAAACTTACGAGTTCATGAACCGTATCCTCAAAAGTTTTTGGCCCATTCTTTTGTAATATTACATGATAGCTTGTCCGCAGGGATCTAAAATTATTAGCTGGCTAGACCTCAGAATTTCATAGTGACAAATAACAATAATACCCTCCCGAGACTCATCAATAACGCATCCATACGTAATGGAATAATATATATACACGCTGCGTTTATATATATACTATACGACAGTATAAAGGTGACCCCTGAATACTAATTCTCCCTTGCTCTACTAAATCCTTCAGCTAAGCTTAATCAACCTGGTCCTGGAGGCAGGCAATCGACTTCATCCCCTGACAGAACTGAGAAACCCTACCCTAGTACCCTCCATGGTCTAGACGCTTTTTTGCCCGCTGTTGCCTCGTATCTCCAACCTCCATGTTTTTTAAACGGCCGTGGCGGCGAACTGAAGATTCGGTTTGCCCCACCCACCAGACTAACCATTTGATCCATGTTCATCTCCGGAGTGAGTCCATAATGGGCTCGATTTAATAGATGCCTGTGGTCACAGGGGCGACGGATAGACACCGTGTTTAACGTGATACATGGGATGGCGCCATCAACGGGACGTTTTCTATTACATGGTTACATGTTAAAATCGTTTATAAGGGGGAAATAGGTACAGAGAATATCAGTCGCCTTCTCTAACTATATATATGCACTGAGAGCCTTTACGGATCTTATTTCTTCCGTTTTGATCAAGTGGATGATTCAAGTTGATTTGATTTGGGCTTGAATCCTTCAGGCATCTGTCGAAGGGCCAGCGAAGATCCAAACTATGGTAAGGTTGGCCCTTGACTTTTATCAACAAGACCTGAAAGGGTAATGAAAACCCCCGCAAGAGTTTGGAAGATAACATATTGAAGTTGCGTGTTCAAACTTTCAACTTCAGTTGAATTCTTACACTACTAGCTGTGAGTCGGGCACAAACCTGATCTCGGGCAAACGAAGTCCGAGAATCTAACCAAGTAGTTTCATGCACTCTGCCAGTCTTCATAGAGTATCGATATCCGCATTCGCTTCACCAATGGTGTCAAAGTGCAATTATCAAAATCAAAAATCCTTTGGAGCTAATCAAAGTCGATTCGACATGATTCTAGAACAATTCAATTCTCCAGGAAAATTTTAGTCGCAATGCCTTAACCGTGTGAGTTTCAAGTTTTGCAAGTTCTCCGATTTCGCAAATTCAATTATGGAGACACAGCTCTGTTCCGATGTTATGCAAGGTTCATCGCATGCCGTACGAGGCAGTTGCCATTTTATTCTATTCAATTATGCAATGTAGGTAAAAATATCTGTTTAGCTATATTCACTCAATGTTGATATTGGCTTTGCATGTTGCACTGATTAGGTTTAGTTGCTTTCGGAATAAGATGAAGAAACCGATGGGAGTTCAAGTTGACATTTATCTAGAATTTATAAAGTGATGCTGAGTATCAGAATCTTCTTAGAATGTATATCATGTCTCCTGAACTCCGTCGCACGAGAATGTCGTGATGCCATGAACTCAATTAAGGGAGGTAGCGCAGAATATTCCCGCCTTCTGTAGGATAATGGAAAGCGACTCTTGCATCAGCCCATTCAATCAACCGGCAAAGTTCCTTCCGTCTCCTTGAACGCTGTCTCCATAATTGCCAAAGCCTCATCAATCTCTTCCTGGTAACAACGATCGGCGGAGCAATTCTGAAGACATCGCCCATACCAGGAACCGGTGCAATATTCGCGCTCAGCCCCAGATCCATCATCCGTGGCCCAGTGCCAACCTACCTTATGATTCGCCTTCTTCGTCTCGCGGCTCTCAACAATCTCTACGCCGACATAAGTCCCCGTCCCTGACATCTCCGATACATCCGTACTTTGACTGTAACTGCCGTAGCCTTTCCAGAAGATAGTCTCCCATCTCCTTTACATGTTCAACAAGCCCATCACGCTCCACGATCTCCAGTACCTCTAATCCTACGCAGCTGGTAAAGGATCATTGCAATGCGTTGTGTAAAAATAAAACCCTCTATCGAAGCACGTTTGCTCAATCTCAGCGCTGGTAATAACGGCGCTAAGCGGAATACCGTTACCGAGAGTTTTACTCAGCGTAAGGATATCGGGCACCACGCCGTCGTGTTGGAATCCGAACCACTTCCCCGTTCTTCCGAGACCGTCTGCGCCTCATCAATTATGAGCAACATATTTCGCTTCTCGCATTCTCTTTAATAGCACGCAGATAACCCGGAGGTAATGGGTGCATTCCTCCAGCACTAAGTATAGGCTCGATAATCACAGCGGCGAGGCTACCAACGGAAGATGCGTCGACAAGAATCACAGCGGCGAGGCTACCAACGGAAGATGCGTCGACAAGACTCCATCCGTAACTAACTCGGTCCGCCAGTCATAGCTACCGTCTGCGTGACGGGTCCGCCAGTCATAGCTACCGTCTGCGTGACGGAATATCGAGCGGTACGCATTGGGTCGGCAGCACGAGATTCCCAGGAACATGCGGACCATATCCTTTCCTGCCACCCGTGTACGTGGCAGCGCTGGCGACGTGGTCAGCCATGCCAACTAGCGCTCAGGCCCACAATCTCGAATTTACCCGTATACATCTTCGCGATCTTCACGCGGCCTCGTTGGACTCACCACCGTGGAGAGGAAAAGGCAGCGGTCAATCCTGGAGCGACAGGTAACTCTGCATGCTTCCGCCCCCAGCGTTGGCAAATGCAGCGCCCCCACTCCTTTCGTCGGACTCCGACGGCCTCGCAGATGCTCGTTGTTTCCCACGCATCTACCAAAAGCTGCTTCAGCTTCTCCGCGAGCCCCACGACCGGCTCGAGAGAGCATCAGGTGAACAGGTGATCCAACTTCCGCGTACTGGCTAATTACGCGTACGATGTCCGGGTGGGAATGCCCAAGTAAGCAAGACATCTGGCCGGACGTGAAGTCCAATACGCGCTTCCGTTAGAGGCCATGATGTACACCCTCCGCGCTCGTAATGAGCATGGGAGGTGAACAGGGATGGGAGAAGCGGAATAGGAAGTCGACGCGGCGTTAATGAGGCGGGTCGTTTCCGCTTCTGTCAGGGCTTTGATGTCGTTATCCTTGCTCGAATGGGTTCCGGTGGAAGCGGGTTTTTTTTAGCAGTGCTGTTTGGCGCCCATTGGGGTGAGACATGGACTCAGAGGCTGGGGTCCTAGGAAGTCGACGCGGCGTTAATGAGGCGGGTCGTTTCCGCTTCTGTCAGGCTTTGATGTCGTTATCCTTGCTCGAATGGGTTCCGGTGGAAGCGGGTTTTTTTTAGCAGTGCTGTTTGGCGCCCATTGGGGTTGAGACATGGACTCAGAGGCTGGGGTCCCGTCGTCCTTCATTTCGAATTTTTTTTAAAACTGGTATTCTTTTGTCAGATGTACGTTACTTCTTCCTCGATTGATGAAGAGTGTGCACTCTGACAGCCTGCAAACAGTCAGTGACAACGAAGCCAATGAAAGCTATGCGATATACAGGAGTATGCAATAGTCAAATTGGCGAGCGGCCTTTCCGGCGTTCGTTTCCCGCTTCGTTTAATTAGACAATGTTTGATATTATTCTGGTAGCGAAAATCCACCTCGAGCGCATGTAAATACCCTCGACGAAAATTGCAAATCCACTCAGAGAAGGGGGTTATGCAAGTGGCAACGGATAGATGCCGAATAGATGATTATATCTAAAGCGGAATACTAATGGAGAAGACCGTTGAGATTTGTCATGAGTCGGGGTATGAATATAACGATGCTTCTCCACGCTATGGTCTTATGATGCTCAAGAACGTGTAGATGTTTGATTGAATCTTGGAAGGAAAAAAAATATTTTGCTCAGAACTCAGAGCCTATTCGAGCAATGTCAAAGTGCAAAAAGTGCTGCAAGGTACGGCGGAGGCGAGCGATATACAACACCTTAAGGCTGATATGGATCTTCTAGAATAGCGGCAAAGAACTCCTCCATGAGGACGTTGTACCTGCGTGAATGATTAGAAATTTGCGTTTTGGAATTGTTTCAGCCTTTTGGTACTCAATGATTACTACTCAGGCGTTTTCATCGCCAGGACCATGCTTCTGCAAGGTTTAGAAAGGCAAAAAAACGTACAAGTTCTATGATTGACCACTGGCAAAGTCGTCGCCTTGCCGACTTTTCCCCTTAGATGTTGGCTCTTCGATAACTTAAAAACCCTCGATACAGAGGAAAACTCCCAAACCAGCAAGCGCAGGCCGCGGCCGCGTGGGGTTTTCGCCTTACGTTTCTTCGACGTTCCAGGGATCGTCGGACGACCAGCTTTAGGAACTCGAAAGATATTCTCTTTCAGGGATTGATAATACGCCGAAATACGTCGTCGCTTCTTCCGTGGAGAATGGGAAATCAAAAACGAAGACTAATTATTCAGGAGAAAGTGAAAGAGGAGACACTTCACTAACTGAAGGAAGGTTTACAATCCAACTTTGGCAGCGGTTCACGGAGGTTTCGACACCAACACCGACCAGAGCTAGCGACATCGGCGGAATCGGAACCTATCTGTGGGGATTTTTACTACGTTCTGATAAGACGATAGCGTCAAATTCAAAATGTTTCCTGCGGAACCAGTTCCATTCCATACTAGGTGAAACGAGTCGGGCGTTAGTTAGCAAATGGAAACACAAAAGAAGAAAAGAAAACTGTTACGGAGAACATTACTGCGCGTCTTCGAATGAGCTCATGCCGCATGTTTATGGTTACTTTGAGGGTACTGACCTCGTTCGCAATCGTCTCTCATTGGCTACCCCAATCCTCTTCTCTCCCAATCCAATAAACATTTTTCCACGGCGAGGTCAAGCAGGCGCCGTCAGTAATGTGCAATGTCGCGCCGAGAGGCTAGCTAAATTCATACCAGAAGCGTGTTCAGCCAATGAAACGATGACCGTAAGGGTAAAAATTCCCCGAGGAGAAACGAAATTTCCTTACTGCACCCCAGCCCAGCAGCAGCAGCAGCGCGGCGAACAGATCTTTCGGGATCCTCATAGCACCTAAAAATATTAAGTTTTAAAGTTGACTGATAGTCTTTTTGGTTCCAATTGCTGGAGATGGTTTGCGCTTCTTGTTCGTTTCCTCTCTCGCATATGTCGATAACTCGTTAGAACATGGTCCCGACAGAACGATACAGTCCGCTAGAACCGAATGACTCGTGGCTGCTACGGCATCTGCAGCATGCAATATCATAACGGAAGATTCCAGATTCATTAAGCGTGATCGTCATTCAAAGAAATAAAAGAGGAATATTTTATTTCCTGCGTCGCGTCCGGAAACTTTGCACGGTGGCGTCGACATCCTGCATGATCATATGATGCTGTCCGCTCCTGGGGTCTCTATCGTTAATAGCCCAGTCAATCACCGTGATACGTAAAGCAATCTGTTGGTATCATGGCGCTCTTAGCACCGAGTTTTGCACCTATCTTCGTGGTGTTAATACTTTTTCCCGATCGAAATACGACCGTGGTAGTAAGAGCAGAACCGAAAGATTTCTTCGCAATTTCTGATTCGAGAGACACCGTCAATCTCCACGCTAAGTCTGGAAAAAGGGCCGAGAACCTAAAAAAAAAAAAAAAAAAATTATCAGATCCAGGACGATCCCATGTTTAGTTGTATAGTGTGGCTTGCAGGAAAAACACCAATATCGTGGTATCGTAGCTGTCATTCGTTTCATTAAACGCCGAAATGTTTTTCCGTGTGCATAATCCCTGCGATAATATCTCGCTGTCCAGCTATGATTCGTAAGTCTTAATATATGAAAGGTCTCGGTGATGTCCGAAGAGATGTTCGCCAATTGATCAAATACGCACGGTTGTGAGACAAACATATAGGAGAGAGTAAACGAAACGGAAAATTATATTTCAATTACAAGTAGACAAGGCATGCTCCTGCACAAGCAGAGGAGCCCCTTTCATTCTAAGAGGAGCAATAGAGAGAAAGGACCTACAGATCATTAGGTGAAGCAATCCGGAAAGGTAAACGAAGGCGAGCCAATGCCTATCTATTGCTGCAGAAGACGAACAACCCATCCCTCGTCTATTGCTGCGTACTTGTTCCGAAAAGTAGCACAAACACGACAGTTGCAAATGTACAGCTGCAAATACACACGCTGTCCTGGTTCACTTTGATATTAATATATTGACCCAATTCGGAAGTATACTTTTGTCTGGTTAGACGTCCGTTCTGCCCTCGATCATAAAAAGAAAAGGTGCAATGAACTCCCTTTAACATCGAGAGCTAACTGACTTCGGTATGAAGCAAACCCGATACGCACTTAGTTGACGAAACGCTTTTCTCTGTGTTTTTGTTCTGTCGGTAGATATTAAAGTATTAAGAAAATTAAAAAAAAAAAAAAAAAAAAAATCTGGAGAAAAAAAAAAACCAAGGAACGAGCAGACCCCCCAAAATTGTACGAAGAGGCGTATCGCTTCGCACTCGTAATGGCGAAGTATAGATTCCTCATACAAGTTTCCCTCCTACAAAACATAGTGAATTTGCGAAATGTATTATAGTGATCTCTCCTGTCAGAATTGAATATCTGAAAGCTACTGAGCAGCGGATTACATATCCGGGTGAGAGAAAACTATCTCACGCACAAGTCGAAGCGAGGTATCTTAATGATATTTTATTGGATATTTTACGAAATCTCTTAAGGACTTCTTACATGGATCTACTGAGCCCTTTATGAGGGAAAGCGGCCGTAAATCATGTAACGATACAAGAGGGATAATGTCAAGAAAGCATGCAGTCCCTAAGTGAACACTTTTTATGCGAACAACAACTCCGTAGCCTGATATAAACGAAACAAATATAGCAATAACGCTACCCTCGCTCAGGAGGGAATAACAATACTCCACTGTGGATTGGAGGATGGGAAATTCTCGGCACCGATCTCGGGAGTTCCAAGACGAGGATGATAAGAATGAGCCCATGTAAAATTTGCAAGTATTCGAGAAAAAATTGGAAAATATTGGAGAAAAACAAAACTAAAATATATATAAAAAAGGACCAGAAATAAGGATTACGTCCTTTAAACATTATGATATTTTTTCTCTAGTGAAGATCTTGTCCACGTAGCAATTTCGACATAGCAGCATGTAGATTGATATGTAAAAATCAGATCAAGAAAATATGATCTCAAAGCGAACCACTTTTCGCCGACCGTAGTTACGAAAAAAAAAAAAAAAAAAAAAAAAAAAACGCCGAAAAGTATCACATCATGCTCCCTTTCCTCGGGTACGACGGGCTCGTACCCGTCTCAACGTCCGTACCTAACGTCATCGTCGTCGTCGTCGTTGTCATAGTAGTAGTAGTCGACGTAAGAGCCGTCATCAGGTTTCCGCTCGCTTTTCTATCGCGCCTGTAACCCCTCGCGTCTCTTGCTAGCTCCGGCGCGGTCACGCCTGTACAAGCTTGCTGCCAGATTTCCACCACGCTGCCGGCGAAGCTGGTATCGTTCGTCGGCGTGGGACGTGGTTCGCCCTTCCGCCAAAGCTGGTCTTCCGCACCCACAGCTGAACCAGCTTCCTGAGCGCGGGGACGGAGACGCACACGACGCCTAGGTGGACTTCTACCAAACTCCATGTTGTCGCGGGTATGGCGCGGCGGGAGACGTCTGCCGAATCGATGTATTCTTGTAAGGTGGTAAGGCGTACTATAGAGGCGATGCAGACGCAGCCGGCGATGCTGATGAGACTGAGGAGTGCCCAACGTTCGGATGGGCGGAGAGCGAGGACGCGAATGGCATTATTGGCATTCCACTGATAACGAGTGTATATGTTAGCTTATACGTGCTTGGTATTCGTATATGAAAGATTAAAAACGGCAACAAGGGCGGGGAAAACGTACACAATGACCAGGTCGATAGGAACATTAACAGCTTTAAGGCGTAGATTAACGCCAACTCGCTGGGCATGCAGACGTAAGTGTACGGATGATTCCATGTATCGAAAGGCCTATCATTAGAACCGTAACGTTAGCTCGCCGAATTCCCATCGTAATAATTTTTATGGAATGAACTGGGTGGATCATGATAACTTACTTGCACCTAACAGCACTCCATGTAATTCCGAACACCATGTACGACGTAACGACGAATCCCATCGTATATGTCGCGACCTGAAACCCTTCGCAGGGTACAGATCGAAATAGAACAATAACAAGGCGCTCTTGAATAGGAACGCCGAAATGAACATGAGGAAGCCATCTACAGCGGCTATCCTGTAATGCGCGTTAATGTCACTCAGGGACATATTCCAGCAGTGAGCGCCCCAGTTATGCGCTAGATAGACGTAAATGTCCTCGAGGTTGTTCGCTGTGCTGGTGAGCTGAGAAACAAGTTTTTCCGAATATTAGCTGACGATCTTATTAATGAAACTTTGTGTTTTTCTGTTGTGTCGTTTCATAGATGGTGGCAAAAACGCAGAGAATACGCGTTAAGTATTCAAGTTTTCGCAGTTTTTTCCTCGAGATTCATGATTTCAAGAAAGAAAAAACTTACCCACGCCAACAGTAAAACCCAGTCGTCTCGCCGTAAACCCAGCTTGAAGTAAACCTTCGAAAAGAATCTCATGCCCACCACGATGCCAGATATTATGAACATTAAGATCCATCCGACCGCTACGCCGCTGCCCAGGTTGTCGTCAGCAAGGGAGGGGAATTTCCCTAATGTGGCGGCTACGGTATCGTTCGAGTTGCTCCCGATATTAGAGCGGACCATTTCTGTGACATTTTTGCCCTGGTAGAGTTGGTCGGCTTTGAGGGAAGTGAGGAGCTTCGCGGCGAGTCGACGGCGGTGGTGTTGTAATCCTTCACCACGTATTGGAGGGCTATCCCTAATGATGCCAGCTCGTTCACCTCATCGTGAGATAGTGACATTCTCTAGCGAGATTGTGATTATGGTGTGTGATTTTGAGGGTAACCGAAAGAAATCTTCTCCTGGAATTTATTGTTACAGTATAACCGTGCGACTGCGGTAAATCTGACGTCCGACGATGTCTTACGAAGTCCCGGCGAAGCGAATTGCTTCCCACCCATCTGGGGAGATGTTATAGGTTTGAACGTTATGAGAAGAAAGTCGTGGATGGTCTGGAATAGAAAAGGAAAAAATAAAAAGGATATTCCGGGAATAAGAGGAAAAAAAGGACTTTCGGGAGGAGGCTCTATTAGTAATATATAACAGGTTTTCTATCGTATAACAGGACCCGACTTTATCCAAGGAACAGAAGGGAGGAGGAGCCGATCAATCCCACCTGTGTGGATGTTGGATGTGCTATTGGGTCCTTTTGTATACTAAGTAATCAGAAACACAACCTGCACAGTGCCTCTCGAGTATTTTGTTCCCTTGCGGTTTAGCTTCGCGAATTTCGATATCAGTGGCAATCGTTTTGACTCGGGCAATCACCCTCGACAGGGCTCTTAGCGTCGTTTGTATGAGGTATTGAGGTTCAACAAAGTTTAATTTTAATTTTTGTTTTGTATGGGGAATTGTAGCTTTTGCAAATTTTTGGCTGTTTTTCGAGTGTCGGGCACCTTTTCACCCCGGTAAAGTTTCAAGATATAGTCGTTTTGGCCCAAACTAAATGCCCTGCCCCTCGACTTTGGAGGTTAAACGAGACAGAGCAAAAAAGGGATGGATAAGGGAAATGAGTAACTAAGTAGGTAAGGGGAGAATTTGGGGACTTGTGAAATGGGGGGTATATATCAGAGGATAATATAGCAGTATAGGATAAATACACGAAGATCGGCGGCTTTTCATCCAAGTCCCGCAGCTTTGTAGTGGACTAAAAAGAATTAACAGGAACTTTATCAATATGACACACTTACGAGTCCTTATACCTTTCTAGACTTTTAGGTATGTTCCAATCAAGAGCGTAAGCTGTCCATCTTACAAAGGGAACGCGCGATTGTAATCAAGGATTGCCCCTGATGATGGAAGCCGATATATTTAGCAGATCTAAAGGCTATTTTAAGACCCCACGTATAAACACTCCCGGCGGACGAGCAAAGGCAACCAAAAGGGAAGTAGCACTTGAAAGAGAGGAGGCGATAACTTATTAACTGACTCGGCCATTCAGACCGATATACAAGTTGAACCTTTCGGAAAGACTGCAAGAGAGAGAGCAGAACGCGACAGGCAAAAGCAAGTGACCCTAGATGTTCAGAAGCTCCCCTACCCGGCTGGCTCAAATATAGCCTTCGGAGAAGTTCCTGAACCATCAAAAGCTACGCTCTCTGTCTGAGGACGCTTGATGACGTTGGGTTAGAAAACCGAAAGTATTCTTCAACCTGCCGTGTAGTCAGTTAGTCTTCCTATTTTTTTTTCTTTTTTTTTTCTTTTTTTAACTTGCATATAATGAAGATTAATTAAGGTGAACAGAGAACGGGTTAAAGATGATAATCGTTGGAAATCATTGAGAGAGAGAGCACTCTCGCTTCCGAAATACATCGTGAATGACTTGAGTGCCACCCTATTCCCGACAGAAGTGCAGGGGAGGTGTGAACAAAAGTACCGGTACCTACTGATACGTACATGCCGCCACTGGTCACACACGCATGCGGTCATTTGCTGGGCTGCCGCTTGCAGTCTTTTTTTTTTATTTTTTTTTCTTTCTTGGGTTATTGTGCTCGAGAAGTTTCATGACCCGGTTTTCTTTCTTTTTTTGTTCCTTCCTTTCAGTCACCGCGGAGAAAGTGTCTTTCGTCATTCGCCGACACCACGCTGGTGGAATTTCCCTCTCGTGTTTTCTTTTCCCTATCTACTTCGTTTAGCCCAACATCATTTCGCAACGTGGCGTGAAATAAGGCTCTGATGATGGTATTGAAGCAAACTCGGATGTACTAGAATATATCGCGCCAGTTCCGTTTCTAGGATTCTTTTGACTGGACTTCGATCGTGGTCAGTTCATCGGATCGTGCCTGTCTCCGAGCTCGAGGCCGATAAAACAAACCTTGGCTTTCACCATGCCTTAAAACGCTGCCAGGAACGTCTTCGAGAGCTTTCCGATGTTCTTCCGTAAGCTAATCAGATGGAAAGTTTAAACTGGCTCTCTCATGAGAAATATAAAACTAATCCAAAAATTACGGAAATATTGTTTGGGAACCCGGTCTGCGGCGAGGCGTCTGGCGGAACCCTAAGTCTCAGAAGCCTTGCAGAAACAAAAAAGTTACTTGGATTTTTTCTTAGCGAAAAGAGACTTTCAAAATCCCAACCCGCGAATTCTTCCGCTCTTAAGGCAACCAATTTTGTGGCGCCATTTGGCTTCGCAAATTTTCTATGAAGGCTTCCGTCTGAGACCCACTTACCGCTTGGAATGGACCTGGAATGGACCTAGAGTTAGGGTTATAATACCTTATTTGATAATAGAAATAAAACTTGTGTCCCCTGAAGCATCTTCCGCTCGTGCGAAGATGGAGATCGCGCGATTCTTCTTTGTATCAATTGTCAATCGCGCGGTCGTGAAAACGGCGTTCCGAACACATCTCAGGCCATTCTGAGCCTCTCGCTGGGGTAATCCTTGAAGTTGTTTTGAAGACTTCACACGCAACCAGAGGGAAAACTCCCAAGCAGAAGGCTGAAGAGGAATCTCGTCAGGAAAGCTTCCCTCAAGAAGGATATCGACTAATCCTAAAAAAAGAAAGAAACGTCTTGGTAAATCAGCGCAAATTCGGACCGAACACGGCGGCGACATTGAGAAAGAAAAAGATTGGAAACCGAAATGTAGCAACGAAGTCGCCTAAACTTCTCTAGGGAGATTATTTCTCGAATATCTCGACGTTTAGGTGGAAATTGGGATCAACGAGGACGGAGAATTGAGAAGGGGAACAACCTCCCCTGCATTTTGTGTAACCAACCAATAACCAGGAATCGCGCCGGAAGGTCCCAATTTCCTGAACAGCCGAGGGAGAGATCCGTAACACACGCTCTTGTAATAAGAGCTTGACCCCGGTTTCTAAATACTGGGTCTGTGGAACGCGCTGGAAGAAGTCTTGAGTCTGAAGAAGCAACTGAGCCGTGGACAGAGTTGTCTTGGAATTTCAGGGGGAGTGTTTCTTCACCAAATATCCCGTGATTGCCGATAACACAACCTCTCGGAACAGGAAGAATAGGCGCTTGGACTGATGAGCGAAGGTCGTGATCCACAGGACTCAAGTAACCGGAGTATCATTGATCCCTTAAACGGTCCGTTTCCCCACTGTCGGTATAAAACTCTCCGTGAGACCTGGCCACGTTGCGACCGTGAGGTGATGAGAGTGTTTACGACTTCGCTGCAGATCGTTCCCCAATCGAGAGGACGGGCGACGGCACGACAGCTCCGCGATGCTAAGTGATGATGATGATGGAGTTCAATGGAAACGAGATGACTGAGGATGCTATGGGGAATGGACCCGGAGAAGGAGAGAAGGGTATGTGTGATATTACGAAAACGTTAGGCGACGAGATTTTCGACAATGAAAGTTGTTGTTTTGTTTTGGAGGTTTTCACGCAACCCATTCAAAATATGAAGATAAATTCCCATACAACAATACTACTACTGGAATGAACGAATTCTTTCAAAAATGAAATAATGCTTAGATTACAGGGTTAAATAGCTCGGATTCACTAGGTTTGAGTTCTCAAACAAAGTTTTCGTATATCCGTTGTCACGTACATGTAGTATGTCAAAAAGACTCGGAGAAAGAGGGTCAAAGTCTAACTCGTTGAGCGCTTTTATATCGGACTCCATCCCTCTTTAGATTTGCTGGATCATTGGCTCTACCGCGGGTGGTAGGGTAGCATTTTGAAATTGCGGTGGCCTCTAGCTCCCCGGATTCTATGGACGTGTGTTTAGTTTGACATCCACTCCCCGGTGTCTAGCGACTCAAAGAATCGTTTATTTGAAAACATATACACGATTTCTAGCACGTTCTCTCAAAATGAGACTCCGGCAGCTTATGGAGGAGTCTCTAAGATCTCTGAAAATCCATACGATTAATTAGCTGTCCTTTTGAACCAATGTAGCTCATCACTCTTCTGATTAAACACCATCCTTCCAGGATAGGCATCTACGTAGGAAATATGTCGCGACGATTCGGTGATTGGAACGATGTCCTTGCCGCCCTCGGATCTTATTTGGACGACCAAATCCTCACAGTCGACCTCGCACCTGCGATTCCGAGAGACTGCCGGGTCTATCAGAGGGGCGCTACGATCGACCTACCACAGAGCTCACGAAGCAGGAAACCACTACTTTCCTTTGCCCAATGTAGTTCCTGCAACGACATGCTCCCCACCGTCGACGTCATCGAATGTCCACGCTGCGTCGAATCCTATTGCCGGCCGTGCCTCCGAAGCTTGTTCTCTTCTCTATGTCCGATGAGTCTCTTTACCCTCCAACGACCTGCTGCGCCATCGACAAAGTCCTCGTCGGAGCACTTCTCTCAGACGAAGAACTCATCGGATACCGCGAGAAAGAGGTAGAATACGCGACCGCGCATGAAGATCGCTACTACTGCCCCAACGTGGCTTGCGGAGCATTCACACCTCCCCGGAGCGTTTACAAAAATGGCCACGCCTTCGCACTTTGTCGTCGATGTAATACGTACGCTTGCACACATTGCCGACGCGAGTACCATCACGGAGATTGTCCGCAGGACCACGCTTTGCAGAACTTTCTACGGCGAGCGGAGAGGCCGGTTGGCGGAGGTGCTATCACTGTCGGGCGATGGTGGAAAAGGTTTCCGGTTGCAATCACATGAGCTGCCATTGCGGGGCGCACTTCCGCTACATTTGCGGGCTCGCATGGCAAATTGTAGACGTTAAGCGGGAAAACACATCTGTAAAACGGATGTGGGGGAAGCGCTTAAAAGTATTATTTGGTTTATTTATCAATTAAGAAGCTACTTTGCCTGTATCTATGATTATATTACATGAAGCAAGATACCTACTCTAGCTATAATTGTCGAAAGGTAAGGAAGGCTACGAGATAACCTTTGACGTTTGTGAAAGAATCCTCTAACCGATCATATCCCTTGCGCCCACCCGGTAATCGATCTTCGTTGCTCTCCTCAGCAGACTCGGCCAGATCACAAGACTACTAGTGCTTCCCGTTAGAGTAGCGGAATTAGCACTGCACCTGCAGCTGTAAGACATATGAAGCGTTCAAGTTAGTGGAGAAGAAAACAAATATCTTTCTCGTGCTTTGAGGAGAGGGTATTCGAAGAACTCGCGCATGCGATCACAACCAGACTCGCGCTCCACCATATTTCCACACTTGTAAACACTTCCGCCATCCTTCCCGCGAACCCATATCCATCACCATTTGCCGCGCATCGTCCTTAGGACCGTTCTTACCCCTATGGCTAAGCTCCTTGCAAGATACGCAAACTTCCATATTGCAGACTTCACAGCGCATCACGCCTGCTATGAACATCCTCAAGCTCAACGAATAAACTTCCGCAACTTGGCTTCGGACAATACGTCCGTTGGCGGTTGAGAACTCCTTACCCGCCTTCGCGTACTCTTGCTGTTCTTGCTTAGTTAAGAGGGACCGTATATTAGATTTGGATAACGGCTTCGAATAGAGGCAGGACGCGGAACGGCGTCTCGTCCTTCATAGAGAGTTTTATCACGTTCTTTAAACATTCGCTGCAATATTAATCCAGGCAATCACATTCTGTAGGCCGGATGAGGGATAGTGTCATAGCAGGCAACGCAAGTGGCGGAAACTTTTGGTTTAGGTGGCGCGGGCTCACCCGAAAGACTCGGGGTTCGGGATCGCGATCTTCCTAGATGCCTTGCCCTTCTTAGGGCTCCGCTCGTCTGCTTTCCTGGTTCTGATGCATAGCGGTTCAGTGCTTGGTAGGAGAAAAGTCTGAACATTGCAAGTAGCACAAGTGCGCAAGTCAGGTCCTTTTATACTAAGGGAAATCTCGGAAAGACCTGTCGCTAGAGGCTTGCTCCGTCGCAGGTATACTGATGGTATATCTCATGACACGAGAGTAGAGGTTTTCATTTAACAAAATATATACTGGATATGAGTATTTCTCATAATTTCATTGGCAAATTCTAAATAGAGTGGTATGCTGTGAGCCTTTCACTCACGATACGGTTCTGCAGATCGGATAATTGTCCTTTTCATTCTCTCACGGTATCTTCGATTAATACGTAGCTTTAAAACATTGACACATTCCAGAAAGTTAAAAAAATGGTCATGACTTTGGCAATATTCATCGAACGTTGCCCTAGAGCTTTTACTCGGATTTTGATGGATCGATTGTCTGATATTCTATTTATTTCTAGCAATTTCAAGAGAGATGTTTGAAATAGTATCACCGGATTTCCATCGGAACATCGACGCATTGTCGTTAACAATTCCTCCCCGCTCCACCATGGCTCAGAAAGTCTTCTCTTGGAGTGACCTCATACAGTCAATCAGAGCAAGATGACCGAATCGCAGCAGCCATCCAAGCAGATATATCCAGACAGCTAGCAGAGCGGTTCTGGCTACTCGCGTCGATCGCAATGGAACAAACACCACTCAACTTGCTAAATGTACCTCATGCCTTGACAGCCTCGATCGATTATCTGCTCTTCCTGGATTACGCTTAAATGCTCAGAGCCTTATTGCAAAGATTGCCTGCGAGCTCGGATCCTCATGTGTATTACCGACGAAAGCCTCTTCCCGCCAGTTGCTGCGGCAAACCGCTGGCGCCTAGTATCGTTTTGGATCTCTTAACAAGGAAGAGAAAGTGAAATACATAGACGCTGAGATAGAGTATACACCCCAGCTTCACAGCGCGTCTACTGTCCGGAGTGGAATGCGGCAGGTTCATCCCATCTGGAAAGATGATCGATAGCGGGAAAGCGAAATGTCATGGTGTAAAACGCTGGTCTGTACGCATTGCAAGTCGCGCTGGCACGACGATGACTGCGCGAAGATAAGGATCTACAGAAGGTGCTGGAGATGATGAAGAGCTGATAGTGTAGGTGTTATCAGTGTTCGAGATCGTAGAATGGGTTGATGGGTGTCAACATATTTTGTAAGTTGATCATCTATGCCTTCCGCCGTCGCCTACGGCAAGACAGAAAGCGCGACTCGTACAGATTTAGCTAACGGGTTGTTGGACGCCTGAAGATGCAAGTGCGGTCGGAGTTTTGTTACGTTTGTGGGAAGGAATGGTGACGTGTAAACACAAGATGTGCATGACTGAGGTTACAAATTAATGAAGCCTGTGCACGATCATGATCCATATCATAAAAAAAATACCGCAAGCTTTTTCTATTAATAGATATGTACGCATTATTATAGCAAGCCAATATCTCATTTACATGAAATAATGTCCCACTTTGCCAAGAATCCGTCGAACACTTCTTTCTCTAACCCCGATATACGATCATAAGAATCCTCACCACAAGGCAAGTTGTCATTCGACCGTTATCGCCGCTGGTTTCGGAATCGGTCAGCTTCTCCTCTCCATCAGGCCGAAGAGTTTCACCGCTGTACGAATGTCACCGCGTTCGATATCAATCTCCATCTTGGTAGCCAGGGAGGGAATTTGGGATTCTCTTTCCGGCGCCAACAGTTCCTGCTACCCTGACTCGGAAGCAGCCGCAAGAATAGCTTTAGAAATATTGTCACGAGGATAATGACCAGAGGGAGAAGGCGAAGGGCTGAGAAGAGAACAATCTCTACTGTCAAAGAGAGTTAGTATAAGTTAGCGCGCTTGTAGAGATGAAAACGCAGAGGTAAATTCACTTACAAGTTGTAGTATCTATGCCCATTATGAGAGATATTGGAGAGGATAGCGACGCGTGATAGATTGCTATGGTTCTGAAATACTTGGGAATTATGGAAGCCCTCTTAATGAACTCCAAGAACAAAGCCGGTATCGAGGATTTTGATGGAAAACGAGCCACATAAAAGCATATTCCGAATTCTCAAACGGCACCATGATCAATGTCAGAGCGCCTGTATATATACATATCCTCATGCTAACTCAAACTCTAGCAAATATTTAGAGTTATTGATACCGTTACAGTATGTTTTCTTCTAGTATACTACGCGTTTCCCGGGTTTTGTTTTCGAAGTGTTGTCACGTCAATCGTCATGTTTATTTACTCCGCATAATAATTTTCTATTTTAACTCCCACTTCACGTTGTGGCCACCGCCACGCAGCAACCGGAAAATAAACAACAATACTCCGGACTAATGATATCGGACCTTCATTATAGTCCTCTACGAAGTATTAATACGCTTTTTTATTAAGAATGAATGTAGATCAGAAGGATAATATAACCAATAGCTAAACGTCAAAGCTTTGACTTCTCGCGATGCCGGGCCTTTGAGTGCGGCGCCGGCTTTTTGATAAGTTGTCGGGGTAGTGGTGGCGGACACGTCGCGTCAGCATAACATACCCCGCAATTAATTAAAAACTTCATGCAGATAATTATAGACAAGTAAGTAATGAATAGAAATATAGTTCTTCGCCGCTTTGTCAGAGGAGGATGATGCGTGTAATAAGATATTTTGATGTAAAGTGAGGGATTTCGAGCCTGCCTTGAGCTTGGAGGATTGCTTCGGCAGTAAAAAGAAAAGGCCCTTTTCTTGAGTTCACTACCACCTCCTCTCCATTCACTCGCCCTAACCAAAGAGCCTGGAAGCGAAGCGAAGCGGGAAGCATTGGTTGTACTTTCGCCGCATGGAGTCGAAAGGCGAGAAAAACCACTCTAATGATCGTGTGAATTTGAGTTTGGGAGTAAACGATTAGGCTGTAGGCAATTGCTCTTGAAAACAATTATAGATAGTCAGTGGCTTCTCGCTAGGCAGGCAGAACCCAAAGGCTTAGTTTATACTAAATAACGGTCAATGAATGCCTCCATTCCAAGTCTCGACTCTCTCTACAAAGCTAACAAGATACTGAGCTTTGATCAGACTTTCAGTCTCCGGAAAGACGAGGCCCCAAGAAATCGGTCGTTAGCTGGTTAACCCGCGCCTTGTAAAAATTCCAAGTCCTCTGTCGGTATTCGGAAGTTACCCCTCTTTGCCCCTCTCGACGCTATTGCAACGTTAAGTTCGCCACTATTGACCGCTAAATTTGGCGGTCTCTCCTGCAATCCAGATTCCACCGTGCCGGTTTCCGCGGGTTTGCAAACAAAAAAATGGTCATGATTGCTCGGAGGTGGTAGCCATATCAATAGAGAGAGAAAGCCGCCAAAAGGGGTTGGTTTAAGCGTCGTCGCCTTTCGAAACACCGCCGTTAGTTGTCAAGGTCTTGAACATGAAGATGGAGATGCAGATGCACGAAATCCAAGTGAAAAACAAACTGACTGGCCGACTTGATCACTACTTGGGAAATCTCAAATTCAAGGCAAAAAACATTCAAGTAATCTCCTACTTATACCCTCAGATAGAATACGGCGATCGTGAATCGGAAAGTGAGCTCTGCAAGATGAAGGGGCAAACCCTCGTTGTGTTCGGACAAAAGGTAGATTGAGATATTGAGAGACTACAATAGGCATTGATCCTGGGGTCTTCAGTTCTCTAGCTTGATAGCATCTTAGTACGCCTTTCGATATCGACGATAACCAAGAAATATAGTCAATGACCAGACTCCACTGTACTCGTGCTTCGAAATTGAAGCAGGAGCGGTGATTTCTAGAGACCATTTCTCTGGGCAATGGATATAAAAGGATGCTCTCAATCCGCGCGAACTGTGCTCAAAGGTCTAAAGCTCACTATCCGTGGCTATATCACTTTCTTTAGTTACTCAACTTCCTCTCTTTCTACTTTCACTCTCATTCACTTTCATAAGACCCCGAGGGGTGAATCTACACGTTCCTTTCTTTCCCATCGGTTCTTGTTAAGCCTCTTATTTCATCCTAGGGGCAATGGCACTCTGCGTTCCTTCATCACGGCGGCCCTAGCGTCCTCTGCATCCGGCGTTATTGGAGCAGCAGTCAAGCGCCAGGACGATGACTTCCGTACCCGAAACTTCAATGCCATCAAAGCGATTTACCACAATATCATGATCCCAACTCTGTCAACATCGTCCGTAACCCCTCCTCTCTTCCGCCGGCCTATTTAGCGCAAATTTGCAAGGCCGAATCTCTCCGATCGGCAATTTCACATCCCTCCAGACTCCATCGAATACTTCTTCGCCTTGTGCCGTCTTCACTATCCTCCTCACGTTCGCGGGCTCTCATCGAATGTGAGTTCGTCGCGAGCTCGAATGTCTACCTCGGACCTTCGGGTAGTAATCGCATCAAGCAGTCGGATATTGGCACTTCGACTCCACCGGCCGGTAGACTTCTGAATCTCCACATCAACCTCGCGGGGTTCTCCGGCGTAACACCTTCAGTACCTCTGCCGCCCAATCGTCCATGATAAATAGCGTATGCAGTTCGACAACATGCATTTGCAAGGGCGCCAACGCGCAGTATTCGAGTACTTCGGCGTACGTTACCACTCTAGGTCAGAAGAAATTCGGCAGCTTCGATGAGGTTTGGAGCGATAGTTGTTTGCAGGCAGATTCATTTAAATGTTGGCTCAGTACAGACCTGATGTGCACTGTGCGACCTCGACCGTCGGGAGCATGAAGTGCGTCGATTATCCTTATAACAGCCAATTGTTCTATGACAGCGGGCTTCTTCGTGGCAGGGCAAAATTCCTGTGCCCCACTGAAAGTGCTGGACCATTCAGTTAAATCACTTGCCTATTCACTCAGGTCTCACAGGATGGCAGGCTATTACATGTAAAAGGAAGTCCTATCTGTAGCTATGTTCTTCTAATAGCTATACTGAAAAGCAAATTTTATTTTATAACTTTAGTGCGTACTCAAGATCTTAGAAATTCGCGAGACCGCACTAGTCCGCCACTCGTAGTAGACACATTATTCAACACAAATAGATTAATTCTAAAAACTTTCGTACCTTAGCCATAAACTCAATGTCGTCGGAGCTA
>AZLU01000319.1:21632-36576 GCA_002224055.1 Pezizomycotina sp. ARF18 | reverse complement strand
TGACATAATTGTTGGGACACTTTTCCTAAAATAGCAGTTTTCCTATACAAAAGTACGATTTTTACACTTTTTAATTAATTATAACGAGCTGCAGAATTAACTAATATTAAAATATTATAATATTATAATTAATCTAATATATATTCGAATTTTATAAAAATTTATTAAATTTTATGACGTAATAATTCTTAATTTACGTATTTTTAAAAACACGTACTTCACACACTTTTTATATATAAAATAACGCGAAATTGCACGAAATTTGTGCTATTTTTAAGTAATATAAAATTAAAAGATTATCACCATTATAAATTTTATAAAATATTAATATTGTAATATAAGTTTAAAAATAGATATCATTATATATAAAAAGGTTAAAAAATAATATAAATTTAATATTTTATAAAATTTTATAAAATTTTATATGTTATATTATTATAATATACTTAGATTTAAGGTTGGACGCGGGGCCCCGACTGCCCACGATACTTAGATTTTCAATTTACGAAAATTCACTAAAAATTGATGAGTTATGAGAATTTAAAAATATTATATAACTTGAAGAAATTACCGTTTTAGGAAAGTGTCCACAATTATGTCAAGCGACTGTTTATGGTCGAAGTTAGTAGTATTGTAAGCGCAGCTACGTAAAACATCCTCCCAGCACATTATCTTTCTAGATTGGCCCGCGAGCAAGCTTTCGTTATTACCTGAAGCCTTGTTGATAAAAAAAAAAGGGTAAGGTATGCACTAGTCTTAGGCGGGGCACCTCTTTACGCCACCTGGCATTGTTAGAATGTAAGAAACAAGTTTCACTCTCGACCCGCGATATTGAAAAATGGTTGGCCCGATTTTTACCGGACTTTGAGTTATAGACTCCGGTAAAAACATTCTAGCTCCGCAGATTCATGCATCATTCGTTTCGCGAGACGCTGAATAGTTGGTTTAGGCGACGGTAAATGCGCAGAACCGTTTATGTCAAGATATATAAGGAAAAATCTAACTTGAAGCTGTAAGAGTATCGGAATCATTGAAATTCGTGCCTCGTGAAAGAAACGTAATTTGTTTCCGCTGCATCAAAGCCCACGAGGAACTGGCAGCGGAGGCGGACACCTGGCACCCGATAGCATTAAATTTACGAATTAGTAGTCACAAATACTTCGGAACCCAGTAAAATGGCACTGTCAACTGCAACCAAAATAATTTTATTCGCTGCTAGAAAGCTGTTTCAAGGGCTAGATATGTATAAAAATTAAGTGGCATAGAGATATAGGATCAATCAATCAGTAAAAAGGTCTAAGAATACAGGTTCTGTTGTTTTTCATGGCTTTCTTAAGAAAAATGTCGTCATGAGCTGCATTGCAAAAGTCCTTCCCTGCATCGCTATGAGAAGTCCTCCTTCTGTGCCTCAACAATCTCTCCTACTTCCTGGCGCTTTCTCGTTAGCAATCGCGACGCCTCTTCTATAGCTCACTCAGTATCTTATTCGCAGTTTAGCCCGAGTTCCCAAAGTGTGAGACTATTATCTAGACAGTAGCGGATATCTGTTAATTGACGCGGCGGAGGTACCATAAGGGTTCGCAGATCAGAAGAGGGTCGATCATTGTCCCTACGTGTTTCTTCAAGTTCTTCACAGCTATAGGATATATTAGGTCAGATCCCTCCCATCCGAGGTCTTAGGCTTCCAGAGCCTCAAATGTAGGAGATGGTTCACTTAACCTTGAGCAACAGAACTCTATCGAGTTTTCGGGGTAGGCATCTGTTCCACAGTACCCCTCGTAAAGGTCGCCGCCCTAGGTGACTGATCTTGCGACTATATTAATGAAATGAAAGGATTTTAGAAGGTTGTTACTCAACTACAAAGAGGGAAGCTTTTTTTACCTTGAGCGAGTTGCTACGGATCTTGAGGCGGGCTATTAATCGACTCTCCGACTCAGCTCGAGACTTTTTCTTTGATGGCCATCGTTTCCTGATGATGGGTTAGCGTTTTGTAATCACCTCGGTCGTCGCGTGACATGCTCAACGCGAGCGCTTTCTGTATGGGCGCTTTGTAGAAGAGGAATAGGTAAAATACTGTTCCGATACAACGGCGCACTTCTTCCACGATCCTGTCGCGCCGACTTGCTCGGTGTATCATCTTGAGCATTGGGCTTCGTGGTCTCAACTGTCTTTTGTTGGTATCTTCCGCTCATGGGCGGTGATGCTACTTCAAACTCTAATGAATCATATGCGGAACTCTCGGAGGTGGATTGGCACGCTGGAGCGCCTCCTGACGGGCTTTCAGACATGCGGTGCAAGTTCTCTGTTTATCGTACTATTTACGAGTATTCTTTGGTTAGTTAAATTTATTCATCCCATGTGGAGGAAATAAACTGAAAAGAGAACGGGAATGAAGACTTCAAACTCACAATATCATCGTTCGATAACAATTAAGCACGCTTCTCTGGCCTGCGTAAGGTGTGAATGTGGCACCGTATTGTGCACCTCATGTCCGGACTCGAAAACCTCATCGCGGCAAACAATTGTGCTGTAGCAGCTATCCGAGTCCGATTCTTCTCAGCATCGGAATCTAAGGCTTTTACACTTGGAGCGATACCTGCTATCTCTGCATGATGGGTAGTTGCAGAACCATTTGTTGGACCTTTTTGGCGTTGACTGCCGCGACTCAGCGACGAAACCTTAGCTTTATATCTGTCCTATTGGTCAGCCGCAGCACCCGGGGATTGTATCTTCATGTTGGCGTCCGGACCGGAGATTCGTGCGGTAAACGGGGCACAGATGTGGACTGCGATGTAGACGAGCAACGTGAAATGGTCCTGGTCTCCGAAGACAATGAGAGCGAGTAGCGCTCGGAGCGTACTGATGCGTAATTCATTCTCAGAAGCCGTCATCGTCTATGGTTGCGCCGATCTCCACAAGCTGGGCTACCGTTAGCGGATTGGTATTAAGGTACTGCCGTTCTCTATATGATGCTGGACTGCGGACTCGGCGCGCATTGAGTCCGAGAAATGTATATCGTAATCCTCCTTCTAAGTTCGCGTCCTTTTCCTATAACCTAATACGTTTGTATACGTGCTGATTTATGACACGCTTTTGCACTATCTGGATCCAAATGGACCGAGATTCTAGCAAGTTTCATCATAGACTCTCGACCTGCGTATCTTTCATTTTTGATGAAGTCTTCGAAGGCTACAGGCCAACTCGCTCTCTTTTTCGCCTGTAAGCGATACTCTTTATGCGTTTCCAGTTCTCGTTCCGTGTCAATTCGTCTTCCCAGTTTGGATTATCGCTTGTGTGTCCAAACTGATAGCGGCGTCCCATAGCAGTTCCATGATATTTTTCTTCCGCAGATGTCTTCGCCGATCTCTTTAACTGAAAAATTCTTCAGTCGATCCAGTGGCAATGACTTGAGAAGTTGGATAGCAGATGTAATATCCTTGATGGAACGTCCCTGACACGGCTAAGGTTGACCGAATGCCTTCTCCAGAGGGCCAGGAAGGAACACTGGGAGAGATTAGCTCGTTGGTGTTAATATTTCCTGTCCTCCG
The DNA here is from genome assembly GCA_002224055.1 of Pezizomycotina sp. ARF18. Lineage (NCBI taxonomy): Eukaryota > Fungi > Ascomycota > Pezizomycotina sp. ARF18. Next base: position 33,028 of record AZLU01000319.1, on the reverse strand, counting down.
GGAGCTGACTTCAAAGTCATCGTCATCTTTTTTCGTTAATCGCGGAGCTATTCGTTTCTTCCGGCTCTGTAGTACCTTCAGATTCATGCATGGGGTAAGATGCTGTCCTCTCGCGTTGAATCGGGCTGTTCTGTGATCGTAGCCATTACTAATGTATGAAGCGTAATAATTATTCACAGTATGAAGAACTTTGCGGGTATTAAGGTAGCATAGAAGCTTGGAGGATATCGTACGTTGCTAGTTTGAAGTTTTATTTGAAACTGCAAAATATCTTGCAAATTGTTTTGAAGTAATGTGATGTGGGAGTATCATCATAATAGTAACATCGATACCTATCCTAGCCAAGGAGGATCAACGAAATCCGGATAACGAACAAAAATATCTACTCCAATTATAGGGAACTTCTTGCGCAGTTACCGCTACAGGATTATCTTTTGTCCAGCCTGTATTAATCGTCGTTTAGCTGCCACTAGAGCTATTCCCTCTATTTCACGCTCAAGTCTGAAACTCGACCAAGTCCATCGACACTTCTGAGTACCCACCCACGTCACTGTTTCGGGCAACAATGCTCCTTCAAATAATTGGTCCTAAGGACTATTGACAATTTCTCATAAACTTTGAACAACTTTCTTTTCATTATCGATTTATTTTATTATTTTTTTTATCCTTATTATTCTATAATTTTACTTATGTTTTGTTTATTTATTTTTTAAATTTCTAATTTTCAGTTCTTGCTTTCTTCTATAGAAAAAGAAAAAGGGAGAGAAAATCAAGAAAAAGAAATAAGTAGTTTTCTTCTTGTTGATCTAAGTTTACTTGCTTCATTTTCCTTATATAAAGGATTCCTGTAGCTGCAGGTGAAAAGACTCGGATGCTAATGCCGCAAATTCGTCTTTCGTAGTATATAACCGTATAGACTAATGTATCGAGATCTACTTATGCTTATGATATTGAGTCGCGACTATGAGCCTTTAATTTCTATGTCTAAACGGATTTATAAACCGGTAAATATAAATCGTTTGCAGGAAACGTTTAATCTGTTACCTGATATCGAGACCCTACCCCGAGGAGACCAGACCGGCCAACCGCCATTAGGGTAATTAATTGTGGAAGCGCAGAAACTCGACGCCACCAACAGTGCATCTCGTCAGCTCGTTGGGAGGGCCTTTCAATTACTTAACAGGGATGCGCATGCATGAGAGTGGAGGAAAAAGCGACTCCAAATTGTCATAACCAGTGGTGATTGTAGGTCCATATTTACTCAACATGACCCACTCAAAACCCCAAAAATACGTACATTTATATATTCGTATACTACTAGTAGTGATAGCAACAGATTTTGCATTCAAGCAGGTTTGGCTTCATTTCATTGCACTGTCGCGATCGCCGCGATCCTTTGAGGGTTCCTGTTTGCCCAAGCTGCTCTCGGTTTCTTAAGGAGATATCCTCTTGGCTCCGTACCACAGTACCACAAAAAAAAAAAAAAAAAAAAAAGAAAAGAAAAGAAAAGAAAAGAATAGAAAAGAGATGAAAAAGAAAAAGAAAGAAAGAAAGAAGGAAACAAAAAGCAAAATTGCTCTTCTAGACACGTCAGGGGCAATCTTACATTAGTTCCATCTTCCGGATGAGAGAAACTGCCTTGACGTCTCTTGGAAATAAGCGCCGTACCAAAGATGGCTCTAGTTCTGTTTGGGGATCAAGATAATTCGTAATGGTTGTCTGCATGCCGGATGGAAATTTCACTATAGTCCCTTGACACTTTTGTAGTTATTTTTCAGGTTGGGCCATCGGCAACACTGCGTGTATTTGTTCTTGACCTTAAGCATCTTCCACTCCATTGTTCCTCAATTTTCCTTTCTAAGTTTCTTTGTCTTTTCACGTCACCAGACCATGAGGCCAGTAGGGTTCAACCGCAATATGAGGCCTCGGTCTCCGGTAGAACTCACAAGTGTGGAAGGGCAACTAGACACCTAGAGAAAGGGAAAACTACTCCCCTTTATAGTCCCTTAACCCCTCTATCACATGGCTCATAGGCAGCAAGTATAAAATGAACATCGCGCCCCCAATTTTGCTTCTTTCGCATGCCCCTCTGTTGTTTGCTAACCCTGTACATAGAACCTGTATACGAATCATATTTGCGAATTCTCTCTCATTTGGGTGGTGCAAAACGGATAACCTTGGAAGGCATACGCGCAGATTCTCGAATGAAGTTATCCAGCTGGCTCGCAAATATTCAATAGTATGCAATAAATCAACAAACTGAAAAATAAATAATAAATAAATAAATAAAAACTCCCCGACGGCACATGCAAGGAAATCCAATATTGATAAACCCATTGATACTATTACAAACCCCCGCATCTTCTTTCTTTTATCCATCCCCTTAATTCTAAAACAAGAATGTTTGATTTCTCTTGCTCTTTTTTCTTTTTCTTTAGATTTTCTGTTTAAGAGGAAGGCAAGGAAATATAATGTAATATAATATATATATAATAAACACAAGAAATAATAATAAAATTAAATAAAACTAAATTTGTTTTTTAAATAAATAAATAAAAAAAAGATGGATAAAAATAGAGAAAGGTGATTTATGAATATTCAAAGTCAAACAAAAGGGAAAGAACCATTGTCGCAGAGTCTGAGAATAATAATTTTCAATGTGACTTGTTAATTCTTGCCGTTATTGTGATTCTTTCTTTTTTTTTTTCATTTCTTTATTTATTTAGGGATTTAACTTATTTGCCCCAAATGGCCAAATTTGTTTGGTAATTGATTCCTGGCTGTATTATTATTTTTTTTTTTTGACAAATTCTGGAAAGGATCAAACATCAACAAAATCCCTGTTTTTAGGTGGAGTAGGCACTATGTATTAAAATAATATAATTTGAAATCACAGTTTGTATATATAGGTACTGAGCGATATACCTAGCCTAGCGCTTAGGTACGAAGATATACTTGCGTTGGCATCGAAGGATGGGATCTATAAGGAGGCAACGCGCAAAGTAGGCGGCCTACGTGATAATGTGAGGGGCACTTTCACAACTGATTTAAACGCACTTCCCTTGTTAATCATTGGAACCGTACGATATTAAGTAAATGGCTGTGCATAAGTATCTATATGTATTTGCCATGGTAGATTTGTACCCTCGCGAGGCTGTCAAGTTGGACAGGATGTCCGACCGGGTCCACGCCAGCTTTCGATGTGCATGTGTCGATAATTCCTTGTGTCGACTTTCAAAATAATTCAAAAACAATTTTATAGAATATTTAGTTTATTATTATTATTTTTAATAGATTCCGGTGTTTAGAAGAACATCTATTACTGTCTGGCTCATTGGTCTTTGCGTACAATCCTTTACCAGACCCTGGAATCATTTTGGGCAGCGTCACAACCACGAATATATGGCTCGTAAGCTTTCAATCAATATAGTTTCACCACTGCACATCTATGGACCCGAGTGCAAATAGGTGAGCCTACGCTGGGACAACAAAACAATATCCTCTCATATGAGAGGGTTAGATTCAATTGATGTATTCCTGCATCTACTTGCCTAGCGACCCGAGAGCGCAAGACATTCACTCTATTGCGAAAAGATAAAGATATCTTTGGACTTAAACACGCCTCTTCCAGATGGCGCGGAAATGGGTGGCAACACTTTCAACGGCCGCTCTGACAGAAGGAGCCCGTAGATAAGGGAAAGCCCTGCAGCGCGTCAGCGGAATTGGCTGTGGTACCTAGGACTTCCAGAGCCTTGTTATCTACGAAAGAGTACTTTTAAATACTGGTGCATCGAAGGGGCGACTGTCCAACCGCGTAAATCATTTAACGGACTCGATCCGCAGCCCTCATTACTAACAAGGCTTTCGAAGATCTCGTCCCAGGGAAATTTGTGTGTTGTAGAGCCAACTCCCTCGTACAGGAGATGACTCAGAATTAATTGCATTCCAATCCCGCCACCGTGTTTTTTGCGTATTAAAGAGCCAGACATCGAATTCAACTATTTTCATAGATCGCAAAAGAAAGGGGTTGACAAACACTGAAGGAAAGTGCAGAAAGTTACAAAATCTCGTTCTGGTTGTGGTTGTGGTTTTTTTTTTTTTTTTTTTTTCATCATTTAAAAAGGTGTGTACGGACTACGATCCCGGTACCCTAAATTTCGCATTAAGATCAGGCAAGTTGATAGTACAGGGGGTTAATTGAAAACGGGGGAACTAGAATAATCCCATGAGTTAATATCCATAAGTAGCAGAGTATCGTGAAGCCTTGCATCTGCGTCCAGCTGCAGATGTGGATCCCCTGGTGGACCTTAAGATGTTTTTATTTCCATCAACGAGAGGGAGTATAATAAAGCAAAAGGAGATGAAATGAAAAAAATCGTTGAATTTACGTTGCAATTGTGTTAAAATTGCCTGTTTCTTGTTTGCTGTAAAATCTCAGTTCCGATATGATGAACCACATTGACAATTAATATAACTTTGAACCGAGTCTATCAGAAGCTGAATGGCTTGTAATCCCGCCCACACTACTGCCGACGTTGCTTGACTATTGACTTTCTTATCGTTCTTCTTTCTCAGAAACAATCACAGTGTTGTTCGAGCTTACTTCTTCGAGTCAAAATCGTGGTACTCTCGATGCGGAGAGTTTCAATCCCTTGCATGAATCAAAAGCCTCGCGAGAAAAACACAGCCTTCCAATGCGTTCAAAAAAAGTTCATTTTTCTCAAGGGAGCACGATGAAGGCGGCTAGTCATTTAAACATGTCGCAGGTCTTCATCAAGTTTGAGAGCTTTGCGACACTCCTTTAACTAACGGATAGAACTCGAACAGGATTAATCATCCTAATAAATTTAGAACCACAGACCAGCCTAGAAAGAAAATGCTACATACTCAAACAGAGTCATCAGCGGTTACCCCTAGCTCAGCAGTTACTAGGGCATCCCACCCTTCAAAAGAAAAAGGTAACAAACATCCAGTTCTTTATATATTTTTCTTTTCTGCGATAATTACCGCACACATGCTAACCAAAAGTAGTGCGAGAGGTACTTCAGGAGATTCTTACCGCGGGAGCGGGCGAGAAATCAATTAAGAGAGCAGAACGCTATCTTCGAAAGGTCATTCCAGTTTCCGAGTCTCGTGAATATTACGAGTTAATGAAAAATGAAGTCCTCGGGAGCAATCAAGATGTCGACGACGGGGCAGCGTGCCTATGGGGCATTGTTAAGAAGTCCGGGCCGAGTTGTACCACTGCATATCCAGATAAAGGTGCACTTGTCCTTGATGAAGGCTGGAAAATGGTAAAACTGATGGCCGAACGATATCACCAAACAAAACTCAAAAAGACAATTTCGCCCAAGAAGACCGGTCATCCTCTCCCTGTTTCTTCAGCTACTGGAACGGATACAGCAAGCGCATCCACATCAACTTACGGCGGTGCTGCGTTGATCAAGGGCCAGATGCAAGCACGAGCGGCAACTCTACCTCTACCTCCAATTCGAACACCGATAAACTGCCGAGTACTTCTTCAGATGCCAACCTCGCAGTTGACCATTTCCATTCAAACAGTAACAATAATGCAGATGCTCAAATAACGGACGATGAACTCATCAAACAAGAAAACGAAGAAGACACACAAGCTGAGGACTTTGCCGACATTCTTCGAGGTTCGATTTACTACACCGGAGGCGGAACTGAGAACAATCCAATCGTTCTCAGCGACACCGAAGAATATGAAGATCTAGACGACCTGACTCAGCGCCGTTGCCTGCGCTGTAGTCTTCGACCCGACGATGTAAGTTCACACCAACGTCAAATATTCTAACTCTGCTGTTCCTCTTCCCTCTCTTTATTTTATCGCATCTTCTTTCCCCATAGCTTGCTTTCTCTCCCCCCCCCCCCCTTTTTTTTTTTCTTTTCCCGGCAATCTTATTAGACGAAGCGGTTTCCATCATCTAACCTTCTTCTAATTCAAATAATAGTGCGACCGAAGACAACCACCCTGCTCACAATGCCTTCATCTGCATCCTCTTACGGCCGCACCCTTCCGTCGCTATGACTCACCCGAGCCGACAACCAGAACCGCGGGCCCGCTCGCTCGCACAACCAATAAATCACATCAGCCAAAGGTAGCCGCACCCCCTTCTGGTAGCAAAAAACGGACCAATGTACCAGAGGAGGAACAAGCAAGCACGACCATGGCGCACGCTTCGTTATGCTCAAATGCACGACTTGGAAAGATATTTCAGATCTGTCTAGGTGGACTCTGGCCCTTTTTTCCAATCCTTGCCCACTAAATTGTCCTAATTCCAAACTCACCCGGAGGTTTCACTGATATTTTTTACCACCTTTCTTGTACATAGACCGAGCCACCAGACCTCGCAAAGTCACCCTGGCGGACAAAGACTATCGAGGGTTTTTCAAACCACCGTCGCTTCCGCGAACGGCTACAAAATAATCGCTCCACGCGAGTTCGCCCATGGCTGGCTCAACCTTTGCTTTACTGAAGCCGGCAGAGCGTTTCAACATAATCGGACTACTCCTCAGGACGAGGTGATAAAAGTTCTTCGGTCCGAAGAGGAGTGCGAAACGAAGGTTTTCAGCAAAAGAGATACTAATCAAAAAGGCTTTTCTCGGGCTCGATGGGTGGGAGGAGGAGTTGGGCGATACACCGTATAAGGAGAGAGCCATTGCTGGTAATAGAAATAGCAGAAGCTCCATCTGGCCTGTACCGACTCCCGATTCTGGAAACTCCAGCGATACCTCGGACGAACCCGAGAAAGAAAAGATCACGTCTCCAGGTGCGCGTTCCGCACTATCAATGTCCTCCGCACACTCCCGATATATTATATTCAACCCTGCCTCCTTAAAAAGTCAAAACCAAAATATAACAATTTTCGTTGGCGCGCGACTTCAGAATTCGCGTCGTGCGCCTTTAGGAACGAAAGCCCGATTTTAATTCAGATAATGAGTCTAATGAAGGCCGTAGACCTGAGGCGATCAGCACCGAGGTTCCGAATTCGAAAGGTCGTCCATCGACCCCCAATATTACCACTCGTTCTCTCCGACGCGGGGTCAGCATAAAACAAGCGCAGATCCGATCGGATATCCGGCGAAAGCGGCGCGATTTTTCGCGTCCGCGTCAAAACAAAAGGAATACGGAGGGTCATGAAGCTAGCGCGCCAAGTTCTCGGCAATGTCACGTACCTGCATCGGAGCCCGCCGTAGATCCTATGCACCCGTCTCAGAACCCAAGTATCCACGGGGACGCACCGGATACACCACCGGTTGCACGTCGCCCAGTAGCTGACCTTGTGGGGCCCGAAATAAACACCCTGAATGAAAGAATATCTCGGATCGAAGATTTTGGAAAAGATCAAACCAACGAGGTTCTCAAACAAGTTATCAGGGATGGAGCGGACTCTTTACTCCCGAAACTAAACACTTAATGAGTTCAAGGAGGCAGAACAAACCCTCGAGAACTGGCATAGGGAATTCCCGGAGGATGCAAGGCTGCTTAGCAAGATTCTCGTAGAAAAGGCTGAGAAGGTTTTGTAAGTATCAACAACCCAATTGAGGTCCATGTTCTCAACCGCTTTTCATTTTTTTTTTTTTTTCAGATAAATCTATGAACTGCGCTAATATTTTACAAGCTAGACCCGTTACAAAGGAGTAATGTTTAGCGCCGAGGCAATGCCTAGCATGAGCTCTCAGCCACGACGCGTAAAAAATTGTAACCTCTAGAGAAACGGAAGGTCTAGAAATCCCCCAAGGCTTGAGTTGTATAGGTTTTTTTCTGAGAGTCTCCGATAATTTAATCATTATACACATAAAACCGTGCAAGGGTTCAATTTCGTTCTCAAGTTGAATGTTAAGGAATATTCCAAAGTCCCTCGAATGATTTTTATACGGGGAACACGTACATAGCATTGGGTGCCAGAATTAGAATACTTAATGCTTCAATCTAGCTATTTGTATTTATAGAACTTCAACTCGCACGCCTATCTACGTGTCCTCTAGGAAGAAAACGGCAGCTGTCCTAAAATTAGGGCATTAGGTTAATTCGGCTGCTTTTTTTTTTTGCAAATCTCAATATGGTGGCAAATCCACGTTCGAAACTGTATGATATTTCATTTAAAGTGGCTTGCAGTGTAATGAAACTAGTCCTGCAGCTTACGCTCAGCATCTGCGTTGAAAGGCTGATTCTTATACTCCTACCGTGGTGACCGATTGCTCGTGGGGTTCCTTGTAGGTGATACGACTTACTCTGCGTCAAAATAATTATATGTGAACGGGTCCTTCCCAGGAACTCACGATCCATATGTAAGCTGTACCACTAAGTGATAGTGTTGCAGGCACACTTACAGTAGTTCATTCCTGTTGCTTTAATAAAAGAGCGGGTCTGGGGAAGCCTTCGTTTATACCGGGGCTTTCTACCCACCACGCCGCTAACTAATATAATGACTCGTCTAATTTTCCTAGCGCGGCCGTATTGTGGACAATCACCGCGAGACAAGTTACTTCTAGTTAGAACCTTAGAGTCGACAGGGTCGTTTAAACACCTTTATTGCGCGGTGTAGCACTGGTGGTATGGCCAGCCGGTGCTCCCATTCGCTGACAGGTGGACACTCTGGCATCCCTGTCAAAGGGTGGCTTTCTTGCGTCGTTACAACCGGGTACCTAGAGTACTTCAAAGGATCACCGGCAGTAATTTCCACCCCGTTTCCCCCATATTTGCTTTTCCATCTTATACTATATCTTTCTCCAACAAAGAAAGAGAAAAAAAAAAAGAGTGGTTCATAATATAACTCACTTGAGTATTATTTTAGATTTATTTTATTTATTTGTTTTATTTTGTATTGTTTTTCTTAAAAAAAAAAAAAAAAAAAAAAAAAAGGAGTGTGAGATTGAAAAGTGGAGTAGGTGCACCGGTTTCTTTTTCTTTTTCGCTTGCTATGCACTGGCAGCTACCTTAAAAGCTCTAAAAGCGTTCTATCTGTGGATCGCTGGATCGGTGGTGAGGAGACGGATTGACATCTATTATAATGCCTTCAAGTTAGATACTCAATTTTGCCCTAATTTGATGTTAGAATATTCAAAAGCATGCTTTAGTTGAAGTTGAATACTTTCCCTAATTTATACGGACCATTAAGTCTCCTCCAGTTTCGTGAGATTGCTTTCATCCAGTCAATTCATATAATATATATACGGATAATTTTTCGTAAAGCCGAACTTCAATATCGAATTGCAGCTGCATCACACGGGATACAATCATCATTGAATATGATTACCTCCCATTTACGGCAATCAACAAAACGATGTCTATAGAACCGGATGCAATGTGCTGCCTGAAATACCAGTCGCCAATGATTCCATTGTCTACTTCCAGTGGAAGCCAACCCACAACATGAACACGATACAATCCCATCAGGCTGTCATACCCCTGTTGCGCAGCCCCTAAACAATCAAGGACCATTCTTTCAGCCCGTGCTGATACAGCACGAGGCCTCATTAGGAGTTCTCATAATTCCCCGAAGCGGGATGGTAGACACCACCCAATTGACTACCTTGTAGCTTAAGCAGTCCTTGCTTTCGTTTTACATTGCTTACCCTAGTATCACAGAGCATGTCCGCCAGATTCTAGCGGGCGACACCGGCCATCTAAATGTCGGCGCCGCTATCGCCTCATCAGTCAACTTTCTCGGCCAGATCAACATAGAGCCGTCGAAGCAATCAAATCAGCTATTCTAGCCACTGCAGGAAATCAGAACGCAGATCAGTGCGCAAGAAATGCTCTGGACTTCGTAATACAGCTCTGATCCACCGATATATCCCGATTTAAAAGCCCTCAACGCCGATCCGCAGTGGGAGCGATTTTCACCATGGCGGTCACGTATAGGACGCGCAAGCCCTCAAACAACGCCGACTATCTCTCATAAACATCATTTCCAAGAACTGGACCAAGTCTGCACTCAGGCATTCTTGGACCACTGTGAGAGGACCAATGACGATTTGCTGCTACGTTGCCTGGCTGAGTTATCCAACCATACACCCAGGCGACAGAGATTGCCAAAATTGTGATAAACTGCAGATTTATTGTCGTCTCACGGATCCATTTTGGGTGGAAGGCGCGACATTATTATACTCACACAGGACGTAGAGAACATTGTCAAAGTTAAAAGACCCGGGGACCAGCACCATCACGATTAGAGGAAATACTCCTCTCACGCTCGCGCAACGCACTGAAATCGGGGCCGCGGAAGATCCCAAGGGTTTCTCGTACCTCTAGAATGGTCTCAAGTCCCTAGTTCACATTCGAGCGCCTACAGGGATGTTCCAAAGTCCCAGAGCAATCAGCCCTCACTTAGCGCCGCTAGCGCCTCAAACACGATGGGGAGCCAGCAAGGTGCGCCCAACGCCGCTATGGAAGAAACACCCCTCCACCGGTAACAAGTCGCCAGCTCCGAGACACAGTCAAATGCGAAGCGGAACTGAAGAACTGGGCACCCCGAATGCGAGTATGCGTAATGCCGTGCCGAGCGATAGTATACAAGATCAAAGACTGGTTCCAAGGTGAACCTAGGCGTCCTGTACAAGTGCAACTGCGCCTATGGAATCAACGGAACCTGATACGGACGCGACAAAAGAACCCCAAGTCCAGCATTCCCTAAAAGAGCCGCCGAGATACAAACGGACATTTCAAACGCTCAGGAAGTAGAGACAGACGCTCGCATACAATCTATGTCCAATCACGTGGTTGCCGCACCGGAGGTCCAAGCAGCACGACAGATAGTGTCTGCATTGCGATTACAAAACAAGGAGTAGGTTTTCCTCCGATGTTCCACTGCTCTTCCACTTGCTTATGCACATTTGCTACATCTTTCATAACCTAAAGGTACTCCTTTCCTTCCTGCCGTTAGTGTGACCAGAAGCAACCTACATGCTCGCAATGTCTCCTGCTCTATCCATCCAGGCGGATCTGCAGTCTGTGAATATAGCTATGACCTGCCCGCCTAGACTCACAACAAGCGACCTCGGCGGAAGGGTGTACAGTCAGCAGAACAAGAATCCTTGCACAGCGGCCCCGGCGCCTTCTACGAATATCACGGGGGTCACCCTGACGCCTCCGCTTTAGTAGCCCTCTCAAACGCCAAAACGAAAAGGAGACGAGCTGGTATGGAACGCCTACAGACAGAATCAAATTGAAAGGCTCAGATCTAATCGTAGTTATCTATTGGTACGTTTCCGACTGCTGCGTTTGAAAGTTCAACGTGGAGTAACCAGATGCCTTTTGCAAATCATGATCACTGGAAATAGAGCGGGATCTGGCGTTTGAAAACCTGACATTCAAAGGAAATCATGGCTACCAGATTCTTCAAACCCGAAGTACACGAGGCCTCTTG
>AZLU01000319.1:0-21222 GCA_002224055.1 Pezizomycotina sp. ARF18 | reverse complement strand
GTCCTCGCTTTCCTACTACAAGGTAGCGATGGTCTCTTCCATTCGCCGCCCTACCTTTGTTCTTTTATACGCGAATGTATAAAGTTTTTGTTTCTTCTTCGTGATGATTTTTTTCCCTATTCTATTGTTGGTCTGTCCAGTACTATTAACTAATGATTATCACGTTCAATTCTCAGGGGACTGTCAGCGCTTCAGACGAATCTGAGATGAAGCTAACTGGACACAATCAGGAGTCCGCCATCCGAATTGACTCAGAGTCAAAGCGGAGGAGTCTGACCATTCCTCTTACTCCGATCAAGAAGATTCCGCAAGAGTCTCAGCAGCGCGGTTCGAGCGGTTCGATTTTCTTGAAACTAGGCTAAGAACCCAAGTCCGATACAGATAAAAACGACCTTCCCGCCGGTCCTTTATCTAAAGCCCAAGAGAAATCTCCCGAGGCGACGACGTCGGTGCGCATGATGCTGCTAGCGAAGTAGTCGCCACTTCCGAGACTCTTCGCCGTGTTGCCGATATCGTAGGCCCTCAGATCGAATCTCTCAACTCTAAAATCGCAGGATTCGAGTCATTCGCTAAAATCCAAAGTAATGAGAAGATAAAGGAGGCAGTAAAAGCTACGTTGGAGACGCAATTGGTTCCCAAGGGAACGAGTTGAATAAATGGCAGGAAGCGGAGGAGGTTTTGATAGTACGGATCTTTTATCTCCCGAGGACAAGAGATACTGAGTTATATGCTCTGATGAATGCGGAGAAGCTCAAACACATCATAAAGTCGTCGCGGCGACTATTAGCTGTATATAACAGCTGTTTATAGTCTTATTCTACTCCTTCATGGCTGTTTTGCCTTTTATCGCTTTGTAATGATTATAATTTTGACTTCATTTGTATTCCTTGAATGTTCATAATAGAAAAAGCACCCCCGATCACCCAAAGAGTGTAATATGGTGTACCAGGAAAGAACAAAATATAGATACTCGGGAGTACCAATATCTCAATTGTCTCACTATCGGATAAGGCGAGGAAGAAGAAGTATCTGCAATAGAAAGATATATATATAATGTATGTGCAAATTATAGGTCAAAGAGTAGATATGATCGAAGTTTCCAATTGCTGCTGCGGCAAAATACTAACCCTCACCTCCGCTTTTGAGCCTCGAAATGAACGGGATGAGCTCTCCGAAAAAGCCGTATCAGCGCGGGAGTAACCGGGAGATAAGATTGATCAGCCAATGGTATAATCAGCTTAAAATTGGCGTCGCGCGCTAGTGGGTTAATCCAATTTCCCCCAACAACTGCGGTCGAGGTTCTTACCCCTTTTTGTTTCCAAACAAACAACGAACGAAGGTAAACTCTCGACGTGAGGTTAGAGTCATCACGAACAGGCGAACAGCTACGCGGAAGTGATAACAAGTTACTGCTGCCCGGTGGTAAAATCAGGATCGCAAAACTATATCATGTCAGGTTCTTGGGGGACACTCAGACCGGCCTTTCACGCCAACCTCAGCGACGAGCGATGGTCATGAGACTGCACAAGGAGCTCAGTATTACATGAAGATATGCACCGCGCAATCTTACTGGACGGCGCGCTGCGCAAAGATATCTACCGTGCTCTACAATATATCATGACGCTTGATAAGCTGAACAGCTGAGGCAGTTCAGCGGCTCAAGAGAGCGCTGCTGAATCATTCGTGATCTTCCCGAATCCGATGTCCGAATTTTTCTGGGCGTTTATAGCCACCGGCGGTGGGTCGGACCTATATCCTGACGCGCTAAAGAGTGCCAATCTAGATAGCGGAGTTGGAGGGACATAAAAGAGAAGCGAGATACATCAAGCTCGTCCGTACTGAGCTGTGGAGCACAAGCGGATGGACCAGTTCCGCCTCGCGTCTCCAAGGCACGCAGGCCGATGAATCTCTTGCCAAAGATAGGCAAATTGCTGCCCGATTGGGTCCCAGAAACGAAACGACTTCTGAAATCATATCTACCGCCGTTCTAACACGGTAAGAGACCAGCGGGCCGGCGACGCCGACGATTTTCTGATAAGATATTCGGAGATACCATTTGGGCACTCAGATCTGTGACAAGGGCCTGCAAGAGCTATCCCCCCTATGTTACTTGGGCTGGATCATATACAGCTCGAAGAATTGGGCTGCGTTCGACGAAGATGGCTTTCTGATCCCCTGTGATTCAGCAGCCCCATATACCGGCTGACCGGGCTGGGGAATCCCGACGACACCAGCACGCGGATAACTCGACATCAGCCTGTAAGATTAAACCAGACGGCGGAGATGATGGCCCGCTTGGTGCCTCTTTACTTCGAGAGGAAGAAAAGCCGGAACGCACCCTATGGCTAGCAGCGGGACCACAGGGTTTACATCTCAGATTCTCACCCTATCGCGACGGAACATAGCCGTTGTCTTCCATGCATTTACCGCCATAGAGCCGTGAGTAAAACCCTTTCCCGAGTTCACTAAAAGAATAGTCGCATAGTCATCTAATAAAATAAAACAATACAGTGTGACGGTAATAAGCCCGCATGCAAGGCGTGCACCAGCTACTATGACTCTGAGCGCCTCTCAAACTGTACCTATTCTACGAGAAACCCAAAGGTAGGGTCGTTTGGCCCGAGGAATACAGGATGCCCGCGGGCGCTAGTGCGCGTCCTTCAATCGCTCCTAGCGAGACCAAGTCTCAACAGGCGCGACCCCCAGAAGCGAGACTAAGTTAGTGATTTCCCCAACCTCCGGCACCGGCCGCCGGTGAGGACGACGAGCCGCGCCTGACGCGGTAGTGGGCGGAAACAAAGGAGGCGAGTGGAGGAAGCTGAGGACTTACCTCGAGATCCCCAGGCTTCGCGATATTGTGCTACATTGCTTGGGTAAGCGTTCCCTGTTGGTTCTAGTTTGCTGATTGGGCACTTTGAGCGCTTCTTGATAATAATCGGATAAAACGGCTAATGTGGGGTATCGAATTCAGAGCGCGACTTGAATATAAAGCCGTCGTTCTCTAAAGAGGATGAGAACAGATTCCTGCACCCGGCGGTGGGCTGAGACGAAGGGGTATTCCGTCGTCGCGCCTAGAGAATTCCAGCATTATTTTATGGACAACCTGTCGTTCTTAAAGGTTAAAACCTACGACCTGGTTCCCCTTCTAATTAAGGACGATATAATCTCTTTCGTGCGCGCCGGGGAGCAGAAAGAAACCGCCTTTCTTCGTTCGCCAGCATTACGTAACACTTGCCGAGAAGGGCGAAGACGGCTGGGAAGATCTTTTGGGACCTAAGCCCGTGTACGATGATCTCCCTGACGAGGTAAAGAAGATGTCACAGCGAGCCCGGCAGAAGAGCAAGCGCAAGCGGTCGCTTTCCCGAACCACAGCAAACGAGGTGATGTCTCAGGAATTTGATGCTGAACAACCTAAGGATGTTGAGGGGCGTGAAGAAGATACTCCAGTTCTTCTCAAGCGCACCCGAACGGGATCTAACAGTAGGATCTCCGTGGTAGTAAGAGCGCCTGTAAGTTCATCAATCTATGCGTGGTTCATCTGTCACCGGTTAACCGCATGTGTATCTTAGGGCAACGAGCTCCACCAACGAGGCGATACCATGGCGGATAACAGGCCGCGCTCGCCCTCGATGAGCGATTCGGAAGGAGAACCGACAATCCCCCTAGTCAGAGGTGCTCTGAAAACAACGGCCCATGGCGTTTAGCAGAAATCATCCGTCTTTTAAGAAGTCGCCTACAGACGATCCTCCTTTTTTGATATCTCCAAGTCCACGGAAGTGGAGCTCATTCAAAGACTCCTCTCTTCTCGCCCACGACGATGGGGCACTTGAATTGGCCTCGCGGGATGCCTTGTCTCCTCTTGGAACCTCTTCCGGGTCCCGAGCATCAAGCTCACAAGCATCCACCGTTCCGAGCCGAGAGAGCGTTCGTTGACAAGGTTAAAGCGGAGATGAAATAGTTTGGAGGCGCTCCGGAGAGCAACTGCCAATGAATCGTAGAACATACAGTGGCAAACACCTGGAGAGACTTGAAAAAACAGGGGGGAACTGAAAATATTAGAAGACGCGGAGGAGGAGATCCTGAATGTACCAGGCTTGAGCTCCGACACCCTTCAACTCATGACCAATGACATTGTTAAGAAGGCTATGGAGATAAAAGTCGCGATGATTGAGTCCCCATGTAGTTAATTACATATACCTTTAGATTATACCTGAGGGTCTTAAAAAGCAACCCAGCTACTGGTATAACCGGTTAAACGAGATGGAGATTCAGAAATTGAGTTCGTATACATATAACTCAGAAACGCTCTTATCGACGTCTTTTATAACGTAGTGAAACGTCGACAGATATGGCGAAGTTACATCCTAAAATTCCCAAGCTCGGGTCCGTTTGCTCTATACGGCCGGCAGATCATGAAAGATTATGATAGGACACAGCAAGTTTTTTCCCTGTCATCTTAGTCGAGCTTCTTCAGATTGTTTATACCCTAAAGATGAACCCGCTTTTTTTAATATATTATATTCAGGTTTTAATAATCAATATAATATTGTTCTCTTTCTAAACACTTTTCAGGATCAAATACTCAGGATTCGAGTCTAAAATTAGAATATCCATATTTTACTAAAGCTTTAAATATTAAACTATGTTGTGATTGAGCAATAAATAAGCTGATTAAAATATTTATAAAACCGTGAAGTCAAAATTAATTAAACCATACTGAGCTTGCAATAGCAGAGCGGAGCTGAAATGTTTAAGTACAAGCAAGCAGGACCGAGTTATCGCCAAAGGGTTAATTCGAGCTGCAGAACATCGGGGCAAAATTGCGAGTATTGCAACAGCTAAACGAAGCTCTCACGTTGAACGACCAATGGACCCAAGCCAGTTCATGGCTGTGCAACATTCGGTATCGGGCAATTTCCGTTTTAATTTAAACAAGAAAGCGTGGATTTGCCATAGCGCAATATGGTCTGGGAAGCAACCCCGCGCGGGCGGTATTTCTGAAGCAATTGTTCACTTGATCGTTGACGAAGATACGAGCTGATGATGCGTTTCCTTGCATGACTCTAGAGCTCTGCCTTCTGAATAATACATTAGATTGAATTAGAATGTATAATTACTATGAAAGTGAATATCCCGTAGAATGCCCAGCTAATGCGAAACTCTCAACGCAGTTAATGACATGACTATTATTTACAGAATTAAATTTGGTTGTGGTCGTAAGTCCCCCCGCAGCTCCCAAATCGCCGTAAAATTGAAACACAAAGGAATATATCATCACATAGACGCGTAGTGCCTCACAAGTTTGCCGTTCAAGGTCCTCGTCGTTGCATCTCAAAACCTAGCAGTTCTTACTATTTCCGTAGTGTGACCATGCAGTGCAACCGTATGGCCTAGCCCACTTTCCAGCTCGTGCTCTTCATCCTGACGAACATAGGATCCTTATACTTCGCAACGCCGCCCTGCGTACTTGCACTATCATTTCTGCTGCTCGCGCCGCTCCGAGAACCGTACGGTGTCACAACACCCTTTCGGTTAACTTCCTTGCTGAATATCCGCGTGAGCAATACGCGTATCGAAGGGACACATTGTATTATGATAGTGGCGGCGAGCTCGACAATAGGTTCGTATTGCAGGTACTGGCCGCCGACGCGGTGGTAAAACGCGCCGTGATCCCATTGAAGAATGGCAAGAGAATAGATGATGGCGGAAATGGTGCAGAAGAGTCCGAGGCCGAGCATGACCGCGGCACCAATGCGTTGGCGGGTAGTGATGCTGCGGAGTTGAGGAAGAAGAGGGATTGGGATAGCCATGACTGCGGAAATGCAAATCAGTTTTGGAATTCGGAAGTTAGAGGCGCTACATCATTAAGATTATACTCACTCATGAGGTCGAGCCCAACGTGCCATACTTGTCGGTAGATAGACTCTCTATATCGGGCCTCGTAATGCACCCAGCAGAACTCGTCGCCCAAGCCCTACAGAGAAATACGTTTAGTAATGTGATTTGAGACGGAAATTACGATTAATTCACAGGTGACTCACCACCACTTTTCGAACGGCTGGCACCACGTCATGCCATAGATCAGCGTCGAAACAGCTCCAATAGCGACCATGACGGCGACGATCCTGATTGCGACCAGCACTTGTAGATATTCCGGGGTATTATTTCGTTGAAAAAGCATAGAAGTGCGCCTTTGATAACGAAAAGCCAGAACCAAAAGCTGACACCGAAGTAAAAGTTGACTAGCCGCACATGCTTAAAAGACGGCTCGTCGTGGCGTGCGTCTGTGTTGCCGGGCGTGTACTTCATGATGACTACAACCGTGAAGTTTATTAGGCAGTCGATGAAGAACCGAACCATGCAATGACGACCAGAATGTCGGACCAATTCCAGGACTTCCATAGGAAAACTTCCCGCGCAGATATACGCGGACGTATAGTCGAGTGAGTACACATAGTAGTGTGAAGAAAACGAGGACACAGAAGACCACCTAGGCATATTAAAACAGAAGTTAGAAGATTTATTTCTAGGAAATGGCCACGGTATCCAAAATGCTTACAGTAAAGGCGACCTGCTCGCCATAATCCGTTGGGATAGCCCCCATGTTTGTTTGGAGTTGTCAAAAATGATGCAGCAAGGAACTTTTCTCAATAAAATATAAAGGTTGCAATGCTCGCTCCCGTGTACGCCAGATACTCCTAAAGCAAGATTATTAAAGAAAAAAAGAAGAGATCGACTCTTTTTGGCTATGTCAAAGCCTTACGCGGTCAAGCGCAGCTAGAAAGGATATGAAGCAGTAAGGTTTACCGTCGCATGAGACTATAAGTCGTATAACAATATTTACATCCCCTCGTTGCACAGTCATAAAATAAAAAAAGAATAAACCGGGGTGGCGAAAAGGTCCTTTAAATATATATTTTCAAATTAACTAGGGATTGACATGCAGTAAATGTAGGCACTCCAAGGTTATACTTAATGATTTGCAGCTGTGTCTTATCAAATCCATGCCCTGCCACCCACGAGGGACAGAAAAGGGACACTAACGAGAGAATGGCAGATCTGGGGAGAGAAACGCTTATCGAACAGAAAAGGGTCATGTTACTAGTTACCTACTATCTTTTTTCGTTCAGGGTCAAAATTGGCTCTACTCTATATCGTCCCTCATATAACTAGAAGGCTTGGATATATTCAAGGAGGGGTTGCGCCAGAGTCCACTTTCTACAAGATCCTTAAGGAAGCGGTCCGGTGTGGACAATCGCGCAAAATAGGGTTGTCTCAATCTTTCGGCTTAACGCTACGGGATTCAATCTCGCTACTTCTTACTTCTCAAGAAGCACCCTTTTTTCCTTTCTTTTTTTTTCTTTTCTGGCTGTAGGATAATATACTTTTGGTGTAATTTACTGGAAACGTTTAGAGACGAGATAATGGCGTGGTGTGTTACCGTTGGTCTGGAAGAGCACAACTCGGGTGTGGGAGAAACCTGAAGCAGTGGCATTTCCTCTAGATGCCGATCAGTATAAAATAGCCCCAAACCCTGAGTTGCTCAGATACACACGAAGATATAGAGAGACTGCAGCGACGGTAGTGGAAAATGAGTAAACATCCAGCACCCGAGAGTAGTGTGAAATTAGTATAACTGGCTGACAACTCCGAGCTGGAAGTTGAACGAAATACAAAAATGGCGAAAAGGTATGTAATGGATAATTTCCACAGCCGACGCAGAATGATAATAATAGAATTCTTCGCAAACTTGAGCCGCCCGATTGCGGCTCGATTTTTGAAACATACTTAAGTAATTTATAGTGGCGCGCCGGGAGACACAGCGCGAAGCGCGCCCCAAAGAGCCGATGCTCAGTCTATCATCAATAGTTTTAACGGAGATGCTCAAATTCCAGAAATGTTTGAAATTATCGGCTGTAATGGTACCTAGTGGTTTCATGTCTTTTTAAGCGGAAGAATAGAATACCACGATTTTCTGAAGCGTGAGGTTGGAAGAGTAATTTCTCCGTTATTCGACTGTGTATCCTTGTAATATTGGATATAGCGCTTGGAATATAGGTTGAGCTTCTTTCGGCGACCTCGGACTCGATAACATTTGGACCTGCCAAGTATAATCCTTAACGCTACAATCCTTCTACTATTTAGGATTACATAATAGAACGGCCGCCCTTTAGTTTCGCGCTCGGGGAATCTTGGACGAAGCAAAGACACTATCATTTGCCTTCCATATTGCCTTTTTTTTGGACCGCCATTCTCATATATTGCCAACGCTAAAGGTCTGATCCGAGAGCAGGTTACAATAATTGGTGAAACTCCAGCAACGCCCATTACAAAATTTCTTATTATATTGTAAAAGAACGTCGCGGCGCCGCGGCTACAGTATTTTCTACTCTGAAACGCCGTCTCCAAGTAAAGGTCCATCGGAGAAACTCTCATCAAACACCGAATAGCCAATTTGGAATCCATCATCGCTCTTCCGACTAGTAGTGCCTTGGATAGGCTAATCACTAGCTGAGGCAACTATCCTTATGTGCAAGAAACTCAGCTTGTATCTCATGAGAGGAGCGTCGAGAGGTAGCCCTCAAACACTTCTAAGAGGAGGCCTGGAAATTGTCCCTAATTTCCAGGGCATTTAGTGTGGTTTTTTCTTGGCCGTGAGGCTTACTCACAACTCAATACCAGTTCCCCAATATTTTAATAGAAGCAACTTAGTGAAAGTGTCACTTTTTAGTGAATTCGTTGTTTATTATACCTCGGTCCCAAAATCAAAGGTGTCGTGCGACATCCCAACAGCCGAAGTTCCAAAAAATTCAGGACGGAAACGAAACAAATTAGCGAAACTGTGCTGGAGTAAGACTCAGCCCACGGCCTGGAAGCTACCTCCTCCTTGTACGTTCGTTGAGACTAGAAAGCCAGTTTTCGCCTGGGCCTTCACAAAGTATCGTGTGAAAGGGTCTTATATCATTGAATACAAATAATCAGGCTTAATCGCGTCTCAGTCCAAGCCCCTAGGCACAAGCTCTCTTAATGTCATACAGAATAGCGGATCCCCAATGTCTCAAATGCCGACCTTTATATGTAGGCCTAGATGATGTTCATTGTTCCGTGTTAGTAAAATCTCTGTATAACTTCTCCGTTTCCTCGACGAAAGCGGCGGATTTCGGCTGATCTGCTCGTTTTAAACTAAATGGTTGAGAGAATTACCTTTTTGATGATCATTGCCACCAATTCTCATGCAAAACATATCAAGTCATACTGACGAATTATTTCAAAACGAATCAGGTCTTGGAAAATTGATCGTTTTTCCTTTTTTTGCCAAACACGTTTTTCGCGGGGACTGCTCCACCTTAAATGTTTGTTTTGGAAGTTTATCGTCCCCTACTCCTCGACCGCAAAAACCCCCTTGAAATAGTTTCGCCCTCAGGCTCGTCGTCTCTGTTCATCTTCCAAATTCGTAAACCTGTCGATTCATGCTCGCTTGTTGACGATCAAGCTTTAGGCGAGCCGGAAGCACTAATTATATGCACGGTGAATGTATCGGCTTCAGAATATAAAACATAAAAGGGACTTACTCGTGGAGATCCAGGTTCCTCTAGCGTCGGCCACGCGGGATGACCTGTGATCGCCGCAGTCAAGCTGTACGCGAGACTCTTGACATTGAATTTTAATGTATATAAATAGAATTCCTCGTTATAGCCAATTTGAAGAAGTTTGGTATAATTACGGCTACAGGTGATGTGGGCGCTGAGAAACAAGGGGTCGATAATATGAAATTCGCTGAGCTACGAATTGTGCATAGTACAGAATAAACCAACGCCCCCTCGCTTCGCCTCTACAGTGTGCTGAACCAATCGCGCTGCTACTAGCATATCTTACCGCTCGTAATAATATTGAGTCGCTGAGAATGGATTGTATCATCAATATATGTTGTAGATTCTAAGTACCTATTCGCGATACTGTAGCTGCAGCGTGGGCTCAAGTTCTGAAATAGTCAGTCGCGAGATATTGGCCCGCCTACTCGTCTTTCTAAGATCTTGAACTAGAGTTTAGGATACGAAAGGGCCTGCGCGATGGGTGGTATGGTCCTCAGCCTTTCGATCTTGGAAAGAAGCAGCTGCATACGTGTTCATAGAACGACGCGAGAGGGCTTTTATTTCAACCGCGACACCTTGTCTAAAACCTCGGAGACCTTATCCGGAAGGTAGTAGCAAAGTAACCAACCGCCATGCTTATTTTCTGCGCCCTGCACGTCGTAAAATCATTCGGCCTCCCTAGGCAATGAACTAGTTATCGACGCGAATGCTTATCTGGGCTTCTCCGAGCATTATTTTACGGAGGATCGCGCACGCGTGTGGTATACATTATTTACAAATGGGGATGGTGGAAAATCGCTAAACGGCGTGAAGAAATGGACACGGAAGGTTAATTTCTATCCCGACACTGGCTATGCCGACGCTCGCGTCTATAAAGGCTCGAGAAAAAACTCTTGCCAAGTTGCCTAACTGCTCCATTCCTACGCATTCGCTTTTACGCTCCGGTTTTTAGCTTGTTTGAAGCCATATCGCCTTAGGATTCTAACTGCGTACGTTTACCTAAAAATACCAACATGGGCCTTAAGCTACAAGACGTCGCAGAATCCGACGGTCCGGTGGTATCCAACGTCTACATTCGCGCTTCCATGACGATGCCTTCAACCAGCGGCTTTTTCCCGATATGACCATCGAGAAGAAACTTGAAGGCGCCATACAGAGGTGGCCCAAGAACTACGCCGGCCCGGATGATCTATACAAGGTCGTTGTAGACGAGGAAACGGCTGAAGTCATCAGCTACGCTAAGTGGGGTATTAAATTTGTAAACGAGTCAAAGAAACCAAAAACGGAAGACGAAGAGGGTGTGGACAATATGTTGAAGAGAAGGAAGATACGAAGGCGGACAAGGGCGAGGAGAAAAGGACGGAGAAAACGACGACGACGACGGTGATGATGATGACTGGCCAGAGGGTATCAATCGAGAATTATGCTCGGAGTTCTCCGACGAGCTGATAGAAGTGCGAAAAAGCCTCATAGGGGAAAGACCTCAAATGCGTTTGTTGCCCTCATAATCTCACTACCCCTTTCCAATTTCTGTCACTCTCTGATAAGTAATCTCTTAGAACTGAAAATGATGGGTACCCTCCCACAGCATCAGCGACGTGGTGCCGGTGCCATGCATCTCGCTTGGGCTACAGGATTTGCTGATGAGAGAAACCTGGTTATGTATGTCGATGGAAGCCCAGCGGGAGTGCCGCTATATAAGAGATTTGGATTTGAAATTCGTGGGCAGGTCACGACGGATCTAGAGCGGTGGGGCGCTGAGGAAGGTGTTGGAACATACACGCACGTTTGCATGGTCAGAGAACCCGAGAGCGCCATCGCTAGCAATGGAGTTGAATCGCTACAGGAGGCTCATCGCCTGTCTTAGCTAGCTTAGCGTTGTATAATGTTTGTAGCCCATGGGCTCGCTCTTACACTAGAACTTATACTCAGATGCAGGTAGCCGCATCGGCTTTAATTGATTGCTAGGCGTAAATATCCGTCACGGTAAATAAACATCCAACTGAACTTCCCTAAGATTTGTATCAGTCTAGGTAAAATTTTACAATTTCTTTCAAAGATTTCCAGTGCTATCCGTGCCATTAGCGCGAGCTCTTAACTCTCGTGTGCTGCTAGGCGTAATATTTTCTCACTGTCAAACTTGGTAGAACTTATTAAGGTTAATACAGTCAATGTAAGACAATTCCGTGGTCGGTCTCGAATGGCAAACGGAGATATTTGGTTGCTTGCTGGCAGAAGCAAACTGAATCATCAACCTGAAAGTCCAAGTTCATCAATACTACCAGGGCCGCCGTCATGGTGAAGCAAAAATAATTTATCTCGATCAGATTCCTCATCAAAACTCCTGCAATAATGTTAGCTATAGCTCTCGTACAAAAACGATAGCAGTACATTCATTCTCTGGCACTTCTACTCTAGCCTATCAAGCACAAAAAACCATTGCCTTTTGCGACATCCGAGCGGCGCTGAGATACACGACATGGACGAGCAAAATAGGGTCATCGCTCGATCCTTCATCCTGTTCGTAGAGAGTTACTCCGATGACATAAGTCATGATGAGTCGAATGAGAGTACTCATGATACCCTAAACCTTTCTGGGGACAGAATGCCACTCAGCGGGAGAGCCCACAGAGCAAGTTTCAGTGATGAATACGAAGATGACGAATCGATGTCGGACTGAGGGGAAGAAAGGACGGGAGCGCCCGGTGACGGCACAGCGAAACAATATGTTGATCGTAATGTAGCCGACGAGGTGCGTAACGGTGTCGCAAGTTATCTAACCACGTCAGCCTCACGTTGTTTCCATTTACTGACGACGCCAATACTAAATCTAAGAGGTGATTTCGAACGTCCAGGCGTGAACCGCAATCACGGCGATAATTCTGGACCGGGAATCACGACCGCGACCGTATCACAACATTCAACCCAGGTAAAGGCAGGGACCAAGATCGACCAAAGTGTTAAGAAAAATCGCCTCTTGTCTTCCATGCAGACTTCGGAGGTCGAAGGTAAGACCTCAACCCTATACCCCTCCTGTGTCTCCCTGGAGACGTGTCCTCCATTCCTTGCGAGAGCTTGGTTAACATTTTCGTTAGTGTGTCGGAAGAATACCTTGCTCTCATTATTTCGCCGCGAATTATAAAGATATCGCCTTCGTTTATGCGAACACGACTACGAGCCCTCTAATTTCAACTCTTCCGGGGCTTTTGCCGGTGAAATATAAATCCAGTCGGACCCGGGGTCAACGAGGATCTCAACCATCCCGACAAAAAAAGCGAAAACCGCTGAACGTGGAAGATCTTTCGCAGAACGGTCATGCGCGAGCGCCGAGGAAGAGAGAACAAAGCGTAGTTCGTCTTTGCTTCTGGCAGAAAAACTGCGATCACGGATAAACCAGGCTGAAGTGAAAGTTACAATGAAGAAAGAGACCGCAAAAATTTATAAAGGGATCAAATCGGCACAGGGCGAATGGAAGCGCCTTAGAAGGCTTGCGTGGGTCTATTTAGAGTGTGCCTCCTGGAACAACTCATTCGAGAGTGCGACCGCTAAAAAGACCCACCCATCAACTGTAAATTCCAAATGATCAGAGCGTGACTGCAACATCCGCATTCGTCTATCCGACGAAGAATATAGGTTTTCCGTCAAGATTTTGCTCCTTCTAGAGCTACAAGATCTTCGCGCCACAGGAACTCGTCGAATTGTTTACACGAGATATCTGGAATGGGCCGCGAGAGGAATGTTCTGTGGTGACTTGCCTTCTCAAAAACGGGCTATATCAGTTCGTCTGCCTGGCTACCGTCAATCCGTTCTAGGGTTTGATCGCAATAACTATCTCCACAAGGGGCGCAATGACACGGATGGTTGGGAAGATCTGTTCGGAAAAAAGCCATCGCTGGCGGACATACCGACTGACGATGCCCGAGATTAATCGTACAAGAATCCAAGCCTGAAGGCCTCTCAGAAAAAGGAGTACGATTTCAGACTTGGTGAAAGAATACGCGGCATATCCATTTACTTCGACCTGCTGCGTTAACTACTGGATATTTTGCAACTCACCCTTGTACTCTTTCTGAGGCTAAATTTTGTCGAAACTTTTCTAGATGAGACCGCATTACGAAGAAGTCGATTCCGATATGGATATGGAGTCTATAGCACCCGAAAACCGCGGCCATCACACCGATCAAGATTGCAGTGTAGACTACGATGACCCTCCAGTGGTGAGAAAGGTGAGCGCGCTGTGCTTCTAGACCTTCCATGTAGCTTAACAAATCATATACATATATACTGATAGGACATCCCGATTTATGTATCGCAGGTTCGTCAAACATTCCGGACGTCGAATCTTCCATTGCCCTGCTCTATGGGCAAGTAAAGGATCTTCAAAAGTGCGCCACCGAACGTCCAGTCCATCGCTAAAAAGAATGGCTCAGATGATGTCTCGAAAACTAGAAGTCAAACGCGAAGAACTTAGAAAGTACGGAAAAACGCTGAAGACGAGATCGACAACCTGCCTGGATGTTCCCTAGAACGGAAAAAAGGATGAAATATTGCCTTTCTCAGGTTGTAGCGGGCTACGGTATAGACGACGCTGTTTGAAACAGAAACATAGCGGGGGTCTATCTCGCTATGTCGTCTTGGATGACGTCTCGTGTTGTAGTAACTGCAAAAATGAATTACATAGCTCCAATGTGTTGCGAGCTTCCGTGCACATCTAGTTTGTTTTGAAAGTGTAGCAAATTCATCCAATACACAATTTTCAGAGAACATTTAGTATGCTATTCAACTAACCCCGCATCGAAACATGAAATGTTCAAGTTGACGCTCATGGTATTGGAAAACGACCTTTTCCCAGAGAATCTTTTAATAAAAGGTGCTGGGAGCATTCAGCCCATACACCAGTCCTTCTGTACCTGCTTCCCTATAGGCACGGCCGTTGAAGTAGGGACCAGATACTCGGAGAAGCCAGTATCGTAGTAATTTACGCTTGGATAGTGCTGCCCGATATTTTCATCCATTATATTTGCACTACTAGCAGGTATGACGACCTGATGTATGAAAGCGTCCTCGTCGTCGAAAAGTGATGGACATTCACTTTATATGCATACACGCAATGAAATATCGCTTTCTCCGCCTGCGTTACAGCGACGATGACTCCCCTTCTATCGTCCAGGCCAGGTAGAAATGAATCACCAGCAATCCCGTACAAGAGCTCATTTGAGCGAAGCAGTTTCTGCATAAGAGAGTGAGCAGGAATTAGAACACTCAGGCGGCAATTACCGCTCCTGGACAGAACTGCTTCCACTCGTTTTTAGGCACCTCTAACTCTGGATTTTCTTTATACGCTCCGATTCCAAATGTTCGAGATTTCGCGTCTGCTTGGATCACCGGGTCTTGAATTTGAATATTAAACTCAGCTTCCGCCGGAACCAATTGTGGGGAACAAGACGCCGTCGCAAGTCGTTAGGAGGCCTTTGTCAGTGATATAGCCTGGGCGATAGGTTTTGTCATATTCCCTTTGACCATAACCCCAGCTGAATTGTCCAAAAACATCCTGGAGCCCACCACCAGCTCGGTTGCTTGAGCTTAGGCGTCAACGACTCGAAATAAAACGTCTCGATCGACGTTAACAGACATCGAAGAGTCTCCACCTTGTGCTCTAATATTGGTGCAACTGGCAGGCCAAGCAAAGCGAAACTATCACTACGGTGTCTTCAATCCTTAGAAGCCGTTCTATGCGCTACCACTTTCCATAAGAGATTGAGGGCTTGAGGTGTAAATAGTATATTGTCGTAGTGTGATGCAGTCGCTATGAAAAGCAACTACCACTATCATGGATGAAAAATGGAATGAATCTCCTGCTAAACTAAGAACTAGCTAGGTGGGAGAAGGTCCCCTTTATATACACGACCGTCATTTTGGGTGTGGGCACTCTGCACGACGACAATATCGTCTGGCGCATACTCTGCGTAATTAGCGGGATCGAAGGTATTTATTCCCTGGACTACGGGCGCGGCGAGTCGAGCTTTGGATGGCGCCGGTAGGCCGAAGGATTCTTTTTTGCGTTCATTATTCCTGGGAGCATCTGTCGGACTATATGATGAGATATATCCGGGTTCATATCCAGGCCCGCTGCAAGCTGAAAGACTTGTTCGCAGAGCGATTGACCTCACTCCATGACAAAGTTCTCTTTCATAATGTTAAGTTCCTAACGCGACGTCGGTATACCGACTCATCAACTTGCCGAACCGGATCCATATTTTGGAATCGTTGCCAGAACTGACAGCCTCTTGCAAAGTCCAAGAGACGACGGTTCCAGGTTGATAGTCTTCGCCAAACGACTGTTTCTAAACCAGCAATGGACCATTGTACTCGTTTAGGCTCCTATTGTAAGATAGCTAATTTCGTGTTTCCTAGCCTATTTTGTATTACTAGGGCATCAAAGAGATGGAATGATTATAAGTTTATTTATTAAGAAATATCAGAAAGGTATAAAGAGGATTAGTACTCTTCGTACTATTTAATAAGAAAAAGACTGTTAAAAAGACAAGCAGAAGCCTTTACTACTCACTTAAAGCCTAAGTAATTCCACATTGTAAGAAATACTGTGTTTAGAGAACGTTTGTATGTTTATTAAAGAATAAGTTATAACTAATTGTCTGCTTATTGTACTTGATGTCGGTCTGTCTGTCTTCGGTATTCTTCGGTATATGCTTGGAGAGAAGAAGAGTCTAAGAACGATACTATTTATAATAGTAAGTTCCATACTAATCCTGTTTCTCCATATACCTTTTTCTATATGTAAAGTAAAAGATAGACGCGCAAACTAGACTAGAATAATAATAGAAATCCGTACGCTTGTAGTGCATATACCAACATAACAGTACCGCGCAGAGACATAGGATTTCTTAGAGAAAGAAAGAAAGAAAAGAAAGAAAAGAATGTATGCGCGTGCATATGTACGCATAAGCACTAACTCTAGTATAAAAGAAGAAATAAATCGTGAAAATTCCTCACACTATCCGGGACCAATACCCTATAAGCTATATGGGAATCCCGTTAGAACTAGTACCTCCAATATACTATCGAGTGTTCGGGCTGGCACAGCTTAGGCAGGCGATACTTTTTCTGAAGACCTCATCGATTCCTCCATGCCTAATTTCCTGTAATGCAGATCTTTCCGTGGTTTATAGAGAGTGTCCATCTAGAAGCATATTGACGATGAGGCTTGACTTGAGTTATCCAGCTCTAGACCGCATTTCCAAGCTGAATACTGTTCCCCTCCTTGCGCTCTTGATATTTCATCAACCTTACACTCCCAGTCGATTCAGAAATATACATGATTTGACATGTGAGCAGCTTGTTTCCCTCAAGGTTTCCTAAGCCGTCTGACCATACATGGGATAAAGCGATAAAACCACCGTATTTTTCATTAGCAGTATTAATATCAGTTACTTCTGTTGGAGCACCGTGGAGAGGGATCGATTATTGTGTTGATTAATAGATAAGGATAGGAGGAAAGCTCCCCTATTTATGTATAATAAGGTATATATATAATCTATGGTAGTAGTATTTCTATACTTCTACTTAAGCGTAGTATTATTAATATTATAATCGTAAGCGCGCGTCGATAAAGACGCGTTTATCGACGCGTATACGCAGTAAAACGGAATAAAGAAATATAAATTATGATAATTTTATAGATATATAAGTAATAGCTTAGAAAATAGTAAATAAAGAACTATCGATACTAGTAAACGATTATAGTATAAAGAAAAGGTCTTTTATATCCTATAGCTTCGTTCTTTTTTTTTTCTTAATTATATCTTCCCGTCTATATTTTCTAGTTATCGTATATTATTATTAATTATTTTATATTTTTATTTTTACTTATCGATTATATTAAATAATACTTTCTAAGAAAGACTACTAAGCGTGCGCGGGATCTTATAGATATGGTAACGATAGGCGTAAGAAGAGGCGTTAGGCTAGGCTATAGAAGAAGAAGAAGAAAAGGACGATAGTAGTAAAAAGAAAGAACTAACTAATACTAATAATAAAGAGATATTATTAGTAGAAGATTATATGATAAGTGTCTAATAATAATATAAATAACTCTAAGTATTATAATTATAGATTATATTTTATAATCTCTTCTTTAATTATTATAATATTCTAACTATTATAATAATAATAATAAAATATTATTAATTAAGCTTTATAAAGGTATACTCTTTATTTTATAAGGTCTAGATATTATAATAAAAGCTTAAAGCTTATTTAGTATAAGTAAGTTATTATCTACTCTATTTAATTATATTTTATATTATTTTAATATTAACTTTTATAGTTAATTATATTAATTTATATTATAAAAAGGGCGTATTTATCTTTATTATTAGCTATAGAGCTAATTACTATATAACGTATTATAAAAGTAGAGATTAGTTAAACGATATAAATATATTTTTTTTGTAGGATAATACCGTTTATAAAATAAAAACTTTTACGTATAATAAGTATAATAACTATATTTAATAGATAAAACTTTATAGAGGTATCTTTTTTTATATCGTTCTATATCGTTAACGCGATTAATATAGTATAAATCGATAAAATCTTAAAAGCGCGATATAGATTTACTATTAGATAAAATAATAATATAATATTATAGCGAGCTAGAGAATTCTTTAATAAAAGAGTATTCTTAAAATATAGGTATAATATCGTAAGATCCTAAGAATATAATAATAATTTTATTTTTTTTATTTAGTTATTATATATATTATCGATAATATTATAATATAAGTTATTAATATTATATAATAGTTCTAGTATCTTTTTTCTATAATTTTTTATTATTTTTATTTAATTATTTAAAAATATTAATTAATTTCTTTTTCTACTCGTACGCGTTTTTTACGTATAATATATACTTAAGAATAATCGATTCTTTTATCGCTTATATCGTACGTTTATTTTAATTAAACTTTTATATCGTTTTATCGTTATTTTTATTTATATACTTTATTACTATTATTACCGTTATATCTTATATTTTAATTTTTAATATCTAATTTATCAAATAATATTATTAATCATTAAATATATAAAACTAAAGAGCGAGTTAAAATTATATATTATTATCGTATATCGTTATTAATTATAATAATTTTTAACACCTTTATATATAAAAACTCTTAGAAAAGTATATTAGTAAAAAAAAGTATTATCGTTAGATATTAGCGAGAATTAATTAACTTAATACGTAAATAACTAATTAAAATATAGTGTATTTTAGTAAAAATTTAGTAATATTTTTCTTTAAGGCGACGTATATAATCGATCAACAGTAATAGGTTTTTTTTTTTCGCCCAATATTTCTAGAAGCAACTAACAATTTTCCTCTTCTATATCTTTAGAGATAAAAATAAAAATTTCTCTCTTCCTACGCTAAAAAATAAAAATACGCCTTTAAAGACTATTTATTTTTAAAATTTACTTTCTTAAGAGCTAACCTCTAATTTACTATATAATATATAGTAAATTAGAGAGTTAACTCTTCTTTAAGTAATATTAAATAATTAATTTCTTAAAGGTTTAAATCTTTTTTAGCTATAAACGATTAATTTATTTTTATTTTATTTATTAATTTATAATTTTTTATAATTTTTTATAATTTTTAATATATTTTTTATTAAATTATAATCGTTTAATACTTTATAATTTTTATAAAGAAGATCTAGTATTTTTTATATAATTATATAGAGAAGTAATACTAGATCTTATTAAAAGAACGACACAAAAAAGTATTAAATAATACGTCCCTATATAATTTCCCTTTTTCTATAGGATTTTTCTACTGCCCCTCCCTAATTATAATTATAATATAATACCGGCGCCGCTATATAATTTCTCCTAATCTACTAAGTTCTATTATTCTATTAGTTCTATTAACCTAGAAATATTCCTACCGCTATATTAAGCTCTACAGCGTTTTTATAATACTAATATATCTCTAACAATACTAATATCCTTTATCTACGTTAATATTAAAAAGGTATATCCTCCTACTACTATATTAAAGCCTTACGTCCTTATAATATAATATATTCTTAATACTAATATTTTTATCTAATATTAATATTAAAAAGGTATAATCCTCACCGTTATATTAAAGCCCTATAGCGTCCTTATAATAACTAATATATTTTTTAGTAATACTATTTCCTTTATCTAACGTTAATATTGAAAAGATATATTTCCTACGCTATATTAATCCTATAACGTTCTTATAAATACTAATATCTCCTATTAGGTCTAATATCTTTCTATTCTCCTTCTATATACTATTATTAACGGCTCGTAGAAGACGATTTAAGTAGCGCTAAAATAAAGAAGTATAAAACTTAGTTCTTTTAAAAGTTTACGTATATTAGCGATAAATTTACCTAGGTCTTTATTACTTTAAGTTAACTCTTAGATTTCTATATATATTATATAGTAAAATAGTAGTTTTTTTAATAATTTATAAAAAATAAGAGGTGACTTATAAATATAAAAACCTAGTTTAATTTTTTATGTAGAATCTACGTTAATTTATAGATTTAAATACTATTACTTTATACTTCTAGGAAGATTTAAGGATTTTAGTGTCTTTAAAGATTATTATATCTTTTAAAAAATATATTTATATTTTTTTAGTTCCGTAAATATCGAGTTTCCGTTTAGCTTCGGGCCCTTCATAGCTTCTAGAAGGCGCCTGAAGGCATAGAAGACACGCTACCATTTTCTATTAATAGTAGCTTTTAATTAATAAAAGTAAATAAAGTAAATTTTATATCGATATATATTAGCTTAATTATAATTTTTTATATATTATAGTATATATAGCTATAATTATCGATATATATTATTAATAAGAATAAGTAACGGTTAATACGCTAATTAACGCGCGAAAAAAATAGCTTTTTTTATAGTCTCTCTCGCGGTAATATACTTAGATTTTATCGTTAATACCGTAATAATCGATTTTTATTTTAAGCGCTAGCTCATAGACTATTAACGTTATTTATCGGTTTTTAAAATATAAAGTATATACTTTTACTAATTTATAGGTTACTAGGTTTATAACGAGATCTATATCGTTATAACCATTAAAGGTCTTAATCGTTAAGCGGTAATAATTTATCTAAGCGTAATATACCATAGTAGATAACGTAATATATTTTTAATATAAGAGCGTATATAGTTATTAATAAATAGTAAATTTAAAAAACGCGTTATAATATATATAATTTAGTCTCGTAGCTATTATAAATATTATATATATCTAATAGTTAATAGAATAGAGGCTACCTTTAAGTCTATATTTTATTATTATTAATAATAAATAGTATACCGTCGTATTAATTAATATAAGATCGAACCGTTTATACTAAATTAATTAAGAGTAGTAAATATAATATTTAATTAATATAAATAATTATTTTTTTATTAATAACATTAAATTTATATATTTAAGAACTATTATACTTTATTAAGATCTTATATAGTATTTATTACTAAAAGCTTATTTACTTTTTAATAACTAATTATTATTAACTATAATAAGTAGGGCGTCATATATAGT